>BLKM01000150.1:315113-514274 GCA_013340265.1 Coptotermes formosanus
CCCCCCCCCCCCACCCCCCCCCCCCCCCCCACCACCCCCCCCCCCCCCCCCCCCCCCCCCACCCCCCCCCCCCCCCCCACCCCCCCCGCCCCCCCCCCCCCCCCCCCCCCCCCCCCCCCCCCGTTGCAATACTGGTGACATGCATACGTTACGAAATTCCGTTGTACCGCGTCTGGCCATTTGGTACCCTGACGTCTTGAGTTTCCGTTGCCATGTTCGCCTATTACACCTTCCTGTAACCTGTAGAAAATATATAGTGTTTGTAACTGTTCTTGGTGTAATGAAGTCGGCAAGTTACAGGAATCACGCACGGAGAGGTTCTGACCTTTTGTATGAGGGAGGCTGGCTCGTGTAAATCTAATTGTGCTTGCCTGAGACCAAAGAATATGAACAGCAGACCCACAGTAGGTCTGTGGGTATCGGTCTTTTAATCCTATTCTTAAACTTCAGATCTAGAGGAGGAGTTCAGAAGAACGAAGCTGGAACACTGTCGAACCGTGATAACGTTTTATGACATTACACCAAAATTGTCCGCGGGGGAATTGCAACTGAAACCGCAAAACAAGTGGTAGAAAAGTGCAACGAGGAGAAGGGTAATCAAATACACTTGCTAGCTCTCCTGTGAGTACAGATACGTGTATAAGTGGATCTGTTAGGAGTACTTGGCTTAAAATAACCCTGAATTGGGCGTCCTCTTGCGAGTCTGAGGCGGAGAAGTGTTCAAAGGAATAAACAGGAACTGTATAGAAGAGTGAGCCCCGTGTGTTGGAGATTACGACGCAGTGCATAGTATCAAATAGTACCCAGAAGCAAACCACATTCTGCAGCATTATTCTTGAGAAACTGGACGTAACTTAGGCACTCGAGGTTACTGTCATGAAGATTCAAGTCTTCTGGAATGTTACGCCATGTTGGTTGGTAAGTAGTTACGAAAATTTCGTTGATACTACAGTGCCAAGAAACGTCGGTAACCGATGACCAGCCAACCCAGCGTAACGTCCCAGAACACTTGGTTCTTCAACAAGAGCACTGCGAGAAATTAGGTCTCGTTATTAGGCCTACTGTGTTCAGTCTACGGTTCAGTAGCGTACAAAGAGGCCGCCCAAGCCTCATGGAGGTTGTTCAGGGGGCCGCCAAACGTGTAGAGTTTTAAAATTTGTTGTGCATTGTTTCGGATTGGATTTCGGTATTCTGACAGAAGGAAGTGTTCTCGATCCACGTTATGTCTGGGAGTAACTTCGCTGACACTGATCGTGGGGTCCGGATTAACGAGATGCGTGGAGGCCCCCGAGCTGTTATCTGCGCCGCTGCTCTTGTCCTTATCCTGCTCTGCATGACTGCAGGGACACCGGGACAGCTCAAAATATTACATTGTACCAGATGCACGTTCTGTGGTTGTGAAGACAGAAGGTGGTTTCTCAAAATGATGTAGTAACTGGTGCTTGAGCACTGCCAATTTTTTAGGCTTGTTACACCGAAGTGACACCACATTAACCTAGCGGTAAATTTACATACGACCAGGTTTAACATTAAAAAATTCTACGTGGTGCCCACATTGCGTTTATGTGTTTTGTACGGATCTCAGAACAAACAGCAACTTTTGCCTTATAAAACATTAAGAGACTGGTTTTTATAACCGAAGTGGAGAGTGTTTACAGCGCGGTACGCACTGAGTCCTTATGTAAAACAGATACGCTTCGTCTTTAAAGGGTTAAGCACCCCACCTCGCCTCACACCTGGAAGACAAAGAAGGTTCAGTTTACATAAAGTGATAAAATAAACCCGTCACGAAGGGCAGTGTCCAAACCGCTCGTTAAGCCTAATGAAGGAAAACGTGTGCCATAGAAATTTGAAATCGTGACCAGTGGCGGGTTGGGTAGGCACCAGTATAGGACTTTCGAGTGTCGTAGTATATAGGGAATTTCCTGAATAGCCGCACAATTGTCATCTTTTTAAGAACTACCCTGACGGAATAGTTAGTTAGTCAGTCATTCAGTCAATCAGTC
Source organism: Coptotermes formosanus (assembly GCA_013340265.1). NCBI lineage: Eukaryota > Metazoa > Arthropoda > Insecta > Blattodea > Rhinotermitidae > Coptotermes > Coptotermes formosanus. Next base: position 317,120 of record BLKM01000150.1, read on the forward strand.
AGTCAGTAATTTTCAGTTTTAAACAACGTTAGTGCTTCGCCAAAGACTGTTTCGCCAACTACTGTTTGCTGCCCACTAATTTGAAGCACGGGGTACCATGTCTGTGGTTTTTCCTTCTCTATCCGTTATTTCTAACCACTGTATTTCGTACCGTACGTCTGTTTTTCTTTCGTTAGATTCAACAGCACACGCAAAATATCGATGGCTTCTGGACCAAGAGACTCACATTTTATGAGGTTAGACCCGTAATGGGATCGGTATCCAGTTTTGTAGTTTGTAGGAATTTTATTGCGGCCCTTGCCTTTGTAGCGCTTTTATGTTGGTATTTTACGTCTAACGTTTGTTACGTATTTGTTTGTGTTTAATGAAGGAAAGGAAAACTTATTTATGATCTCCGACGATGACCGCTGTTCCGCTTCCCTCCCCCTCCACCCCCCCCCCCCCCCCCCGAATCCTCCAAGCACCGAGTTTCCATGTGGCCTTGTGTCTTACCAGCAGTTGTTTTGCTATTTTCTGTGTAAATGGAGCGTACCCCCCACAGGTTATGTGGCATTCCTATGTGACATTACTACTTAGAGCAGAATTTCTGAACATTTCTGGTAAGGATTCCTTCACAAAGTCTCATCACTTCTTTGCACAGTCACTCCAAAATTACCTCAACTCGAGGACCGCTTGCACACAATTAGCAGTAACATTTAAAGTTGGAAATTGACGATTATTAAAAGTACTTAAACTGTGAAAACCTTTATTAACTTAATTCAGTGGAAAAATTGATTATAAAACGATAATTTTTCCCAGCACTAATGACAATAAACGAATATCAGGGAAAGCCTACGTCAGAAATTAAATTTTGTTTTTTACTGAGCACAGTATACTCAGCTGGCGGACTGCTGAAGCAAAGCGCGCACACCCTCATTTGGGGAACACTGGCCTAGACTACCCCGCAGTCTACAATACCATTTTCTTCCCCAGGCAGCCGTAAATGTACTGGAGGCATATGTGGATAGAGTTTGGTGAAGGGCCGATTCACATACAGGGGCAGCCGCGGTTCAGTTAACCCTTTAAAGACGAAGCGTATTTGTTTTATATTAGGACTCAGTGCGTACCGCGCTGTAAACACTCTCCACTTCGGTTATAAAAACCAGTCTCTTAATGTTTTATAAGGCAAAAGTTGCTGTTTGTTCTGAGATCCGTACAAAACACATAAACGCAATGTGGGCACCACGTAGAATTTTTTAATGTTAAACCTGGTCGTATGTAAACTTACCGCTAGGCTTTAAAAGGTTAAAGACTTGTTAATTGTTCGTCACTGTGTCTGTTCAGCAGCCCCCACACTAGCGATCACATTCAGTCACGGGCAGATGCACAGAAATACAAGCAGCAGACACTTTTCCCAACCCCTATCGGACCGTGAACATACCCTAGCGGTAAGCGGGTCTAAGTACATTTACGATCTTCATTGAAACGTGGAATTAAGTCGATTAAGTTGCTTGTTGTAGATTATATTAATGGAACACAATTGTGCTGAATCGATTTACATGGGCATTTTCGGACGGCTGCTTTGGAAAGGCGTAGAAATATTTTCCCAATTTTTATACGCTAATGCATATTGCGTGATAAATACCAATTTCCATTCACATATGTACGTCAAAATTTTTATCAACGTTCACAGAGCAAAAACAGTACATTGAAAAAAGTGACAGCTCGCTCCCTCTTTCTTCCGTTTGTGACGTGGTACGACGCAGTAAAGCATGTTCGTAATAACAGTCGAAAATTCGTTGGTGCAATAACCGGATGTTGTCATTTCGAAGCTTTATTGTATTTTATCGTAAACGTTATGCCTCTACTGTAACCGCATGACGCTATTCTTGGAATGAGTGCTCATGCACCACCATACGTAATTCCGTTACATCAAAGTATCAATCGCAGAAATGCGAGCCAGCCAAATTTCGCAATAGTACTTAACACGACATGCGGTACGTATGACGATACGCCCACTGTTGGCCTACTTCCTTCCTTAAAACGAAACAAACACTGTATTAATGAGGTCACCGTCTGCTATTTAACTCTGTGCTCCTCATTTCAAATTTCTGAATCAGATAAAACGTATTTGTTTAACCTGGTATGAGCTATATGCGATTGAAGTCTAGTGCATTGCGGTTTATTTTAATTTCTGTGGTCAGTAATGACAAAATGGCAAACGACAAATTTGCTAAGCGGAAGTAACTGCAGAGATACTCACTTTAGGCTTTTGAAGTGACGTGTGGCAATAGACTTTTGGAAAATAAGCAACTGTTATTAACGTAATAGTCTTATTTCTGTATGCTTAAAAGTAAAAATACGTTGGTCTTAAGAAGTTCTTCTGTATCTTTTGGTCAAGTGGCGACTGATAATGTATCACTGCAAATAGGTATGTTAAATATGGTAAGGAATTATGCGTAGGCTTATATAAAATGTTCCTTAATTTATCTGACAAGTGTCCTTTGTTACTTGCTTTTGTTCATCTTATCGTATTACCCGTAGCCCGCTCAACCCACCGCGTCACTTCCATGGAGTTAATTTCCGGATCGTCACATTTGCTTGGCACCAGCTTCTAAAATTATTCTTTATCACTGAAACTGAAAATTTAATCTTCGAGTTTTATTGACGTAGACAGTTCAGTGTCTTTACTTCATGGCTGTGTCGATCGATACGTCATTTTCTTGACGTCAGTCTTTATAATGTAACGGAAGCAGTGATAATGACGTGAACATGGAAACTTAATCCTCTTTGCCACTGCCTGAATGTGAGGGATCATACCACTTCACCTACCGTGGCATGTATTGCCGTTAACTTTAGTTATACTCAGATGTAATCTTGAATACGAAACCTTGCCGTGACGATTTGTAATATTTCCCTTCTGTCTGTGCTCGGAATGGATCTGCTTCTCCATTATTACTGCGTTGATACTCTGCGATGTCACGTTACGACGAAAAACAACACAGGCAGCTTACGTGTAAGATAATATTGAGGCACGGTCGCGTAATTGTTGTTGCAGTGGAAAAGCAACAATTATTACGTATTCTAAGTGTGTTTTTAGCCCTAGTTATCCAGCACGTAAAGCGCATCCGCCGTACTATATTGTCATCTGTGACTTGTCCGGCTCGACCACGTTTTTCCGCATTATCTCATAAACGACACGATTTTCGTAAAAAATGTTATTGAACATAAAATACGCGTTTTGATTTCCTGTACGACATTTGTCTCAAACATTTCACGTCCTTAGAAGAATTCAGCGACATATTATCGTAAACTTACATAGGTCTTCATGTAAATTACCCGTTATTTTTGTCAGATTGTAGCTAAACTTGAATTTTCTGGACATACTTTTGGAAAATCCTCAGATATCAAATTTAATTGAAACACGGCCGGTGCGAGCCCAATTGTTCCATGCGGATGGACGGTCGGACAGACATGACGAAGCTCGTAGTCGCGTTTCGCAATTTTTGCGAACGCGTCTAAAAGAGCTTTTTCGAGTTCGGAGGAAATGTGGCATCAGTTCTTGTGGATGCAATGTCAGAAGCACTAAGGACTGGTGTCAGTGGACGTCCGCTCCATATTTGTGGTTCGCGGTTTGATGAATGCGGTAAATAATTAACATTTAGATTTCGTGTGTCGTAACGGTAGGCAGATTTTCTTTGCGCCCAGGGACCACTATAATTACATGTTTTATTGTGGCCTATTGTCACATAGTACGATGGCCTTTCGTGTTTGTTCTCAAATACAAGCAGATTACTCGCTTCTGTAATAAACAACTGAATTGTTGTTACTTTTTGGACATAGCGTTGTTATTTTTCTGGTTGTTGCTAATTCCCGATGATAGTGGAATTTACAGAGTGGCATGGGTTGTAGCTGTCAGTGCCTTACAATAACCGTTATGCGCTACATATATACATACACACACACACACACACACACACACATGAAAGGGTTCCGAAATTTATTTTTTGGAGTTAAGCCTTTCATTGGATACTTGATACTGTTGAATACAGAAGCGTCGGTGCCGGCATTGGGGCCCACCTCCCTCTATGCAGTGGCTGCAAGAGGCTGTTTCTTTCCCCGGGGATAAAGAGGCTGGGGTGCGAAGCTGACCTTTCACCCCACCTAGTGAGTTGTTAAGAAAACTTAGAGCCTATAGCTCCACCGCCACGTCTGCCGTAATTGCGTTGTGTCTAATTAAAGCAAATGGACCATTGCCTTCACGTTTACTCTCCTACAACTGGCGGTTAGTTTCCAAAACCAACCCACAGTAAGAGAGTACAAGGAGTATAAAGGAGTACAAGCACCAATACGTGGATATGTATTGGTGTATTGGTGCTTGTACTCCTTTGTATTTGAGTCTTCCTGGGGATGACTCCTCGGCGCCGAAACTTGTAGGAGTTATTTAGAACTTATGTGCAATTTGTACTCCTGTTGTGTGCTTTTGTTGGTGAATGTGATTAATTGTTTACATAATGTAATCACTGTTTTCTGTGATAGTAGCAGTGAACTTTAGGGTACCGGAAGTGAGGGACTGTCTTCACAAACTGTTCAGTTATGCGTTATGAACTCCTCATGGATTACACTGTATCATGTGACCTAGTTAGTTACTTGTTGATTTCTGATGTCTCATTAAGCATAACCACATCAAACTCGAACATACTCTGTATCGGAAAACCGATTAGTGCACATACTGGGTAATTGGGGGGGGGCGGGGGTTCTGGTTGGATCCTCAGTATAGATACTAGCTGTCATTACAGGGAGCTAGTGCATTTTATCACAACTACAAATCAGATTGTAACAGCAGTCTAAAGCAAGCGAAGACAGCTTAATTAACGCTCACCTCTCACATCCGACGTCAAGTAATGTATACAGTTGACAAAGTGTTGTAGAAAAACCCACACGGTGGAATGTTCGAGTTAGAGGTTTTAAGCAGACCATCATATTGTATTAGCTACGTATGTAAATTTAACCATCCATTACACATTTATGTGTAACGGTAACGTACAGTCATACATATTTCAGTCTGTAATCATAGCTCTACTGTAATTAAAGAGGATTTTAATCTGAAATTCCATATGTTTTAGCCAGAAGCGAATTTACATCCCCCAGCCAGTTACCTTGTTGATTTATTCATATATTTTCAGTTACAAATGCGATTTGTCAGCGTGTTTTCCCCTCTTCTCACAAACACCCTCAAATTCGCTTTTCCCCTTTGCCATTGAATGTACATTAAATCACTACAGCTGCTAGAGTTAAACTGGATACTGCTTATGAAGCCTATCTGCGTGAGTATTGGGAAGCTGATAGTCATACAAACATTTTTAACGGCTCTGACGCTGTTTTATTTGAGAGAGGTCGGTTCTGATTAACTAAGTAGCCTGCAGCAATGTTGTCTTTGTAAGTACAAGAATAGAATGTAGGGCACTTTTCATTGTCCGAGTATGTGTGATATATATATATAGGCCACGACCTTTCGACAGTTGGTTCTATTCCCATGTACCTGACTGCCATACGGACTGATAATCTAGTAGCTATCGTACGTATCATTATATTCCGGTTTTAGCTGAACTGTTGCTACTAACAAGGTAAAAATGTCATGACACATTTCTCGTAGTGATAACCAGTCGCCTGAAAACGAGCGTAGAGAGGGACAACTTCTCTCACTGCGGATAATTCTCATAGAGCTGTACTTTATACAGTGGACACTGTGCAGCAGAATACTCTTGTAATATACCAAAAACTCTTATAAGCCCTTATGTGTCTTTTTTTAACGAAGCTGCCATTAGTTCAGATTAGCTATATGGTCTGACATTTAGGGTAATTAAGACATTGTGAATTGAAAAGTATGTGGAACGAAATGATCCCGTCCTATTTTGAGTTATTATCCCGGTATTTGCGTGGAGGGACTGGGAAAAACAGGAAAACCACAGAATAGATTGCTGTCGCGTTTCGTGAGAGTGATATATTCCTGAAAACCTCGCATAGTTCAAGATTAATTCCTTAATATTTAAAAATTGTACGCTTTAAAAACGTGTTTGTAGAATATCCATGGTGCTGAATCCTTTTTGAGGAGCTGAGGATAGAGTCCAGGCGCATAATGTTGTGAGTGCGGTAAGGAATGTAGGGGTTCAATAAAAGGCTCTGAATACCTTGAATAGCTGAGTCAGTAAGGAGATTTAAATAAGGTATTCACCCCCTGGCGTTAGGTACACCCGTCACGATATGACTTAAAGTATCCCTAATATAAGCATACTTTTAAACATACGTGCTAGTCGCATAACGGAATTCAAGTGACTAAGTGTCATATGGTACGAAATAAACCCTGCCAGGTGTAATGGTAGGCCAACTTCGGAGTCCGAAAGCGAATTGAATTGTTTCTGTTTCAGCGGTGTCCGTCTCGGTGGGAGTGTGGACGCTGGTAGCTATATCTCTGGAGCGATATTTTGCCATCTGCCGTCCACTGAAATCTCGTCGCTGGCAAACCCAGTTTCACGCCTACAAGATGATTGTAGTGGTCTGGCTAGCTAGCCTCATCTGGAATTCTCCAATCCTGGTCGTGTCTAGACTGCAGGCCATAAAGGTGACAGGTAAGGTGCTCCTGCTGTCATATACACATCTGTTTCTAGCAGTCCCCTTTCTTCGCTGAATAGAAAGGATAGAAATAAAAACAGTACTGGAAATGAGTATGGCCTACCGCCCAGTAAACGGTGTATAAGCCTAAACACAGTCCTGCCAATTTAATCTTAACTGTTTAATTAATTTAGTTACTTATTTGTGATCTAAGGAATTTCAGTAGCTCGGATGTAAGCACGTGTCGCAGGATGGTGTAACTGTTAACAAGGAAGGCTCTGGTGTTCTGGTGGTCCAGTTTGGTATAGTGTCCAAGAACGTGTCTGGAAAGACTGAGACAAATAACGAATTGTGGCTCCGGGTGCAAATCTGAACCCGAAATCCCTTCGAATACGAAACAGGATTTTCACCAATTCGTCGCCGGCATTCCGGAATAATTTGTTCTTATACATGTAAAAAGAACTTTAAGGAACTAGGCGTAGATAGGATAATGTTAGAACGGATTCTAGATAAATAGGATTGAAGGGCATGAACTGGATTCATCTGACCCAGGGTAGCGAAGAGTGGTAGCGCTGTTGTGAAAACGGTAATGAACCTAGTGGTTCCAAAAAATGAGTAACATTTCTTGACTAGGTGATGAACTGGTAGCTTCTGAAGAAGAAGGCTTGTCCATTGAGCTATTCATTTAGTCATTTTATGTATTTAGTCAGACAGTCATAGCTGGAGCGCAGTACGTATGTTTGTAGACGGTTCCTTCAGCTACAATATACGCAAGAGTGACGTTTTGCTGCCATGTCCGCAACGACACCAGTCTGTAGCTAAGGCGATATTGTGTGGAACATCTGCTGCAGACAGAACAGACATACAATTCAATTCGTATGGCGGTTACGACAGGAGGGTTGCTGAGTTTGAAGCTGTCCCGCTGAACATTGTCTTATCGCATTCAGTTCTGCTTATTGAATCAACTGCTCTGGGTATAGTCGTGCTGGGGCAGACGTGAACTCGGCTGTGCCTACGCGTGAAGAAACGAGTTCGGCGAAAGGGAAAAACAAGGAGAAGAATACGTCTCACGTGATCGAATGTAATTATGTGGTTATTCAATTTGTGCTAAGTATCTCCCAGAATATTTTCTGGTGAGGACACTGCCTTCGGATGATACAAGGCCTTTCCTCCGTGGATCAAGCGAGCAAGGCGAGAAACCGACTACACTCAGCCCTTGTTGGAGAAGGATTTTCTTTGATTTTTCGACCCTTGACATTGAGACAAGTACGTTGTCTCCGACGTCAGACAGCAGTTAGCCCTTGACTCAGCGCCACATACCGGAAGAAGAGAGACCTCAACTACACCGCTGTGAAAGCCTGAAATCGCGCACCGCCGTCAGTAGCTTTGGTTATATGACGTCGAATTATAAAATCATTATTGAATGATGAATTTTAGTTTCATTTCCTGTGAAGCTTAAGCTTAGGTACATATTTATATAACACTTCTGATTTTAGTAACGTTATGAAGTTTTAATATAATGGTAAGTTTAATGCCTGATGATATTACAAGCAAGGTCGAAACACATTCTGTAAGTAAAAAATGCACATATTTATATAATACTTGTGATTTTAGTAACGTTATGGAGTTTTAATATAATGGTAAGTTTAATGCCTGATGATATTACAAGCAAGGTCGTAACACATTCTGTAAGTAAAAAATGCACATATCGATTGACTGCATGAGGTTTAAGTAGGTCAGTATTGCTAGATGTATGTAGGTCTGCATTCTAGATAAGTACAGTTTGAAGATGTATTAAGTTAGTGCATACAGTGACTGAAATTTTGTGGGAGGGTTACTGAAGGTGAACTGCAGTACAGTGCGTTGAAATGACTGACATTACCTTCTAAAATCATTTAGTACTCGCTACTGATATTCAGAGTTTCTCCCACCTCGACGTTCTGTAACACCTGTAGCTAAAATAGTGTGCTTTCTTTCCATGGCACAACAGCCCCTAATGGTTCAGAGCCCCGTCAGTCTTGAGGCTTCACGATTACACTGATTTAGACACAACACAGTCGGTAGGACTCCTCTGGACGAGTGATCAGCCCGACGCAGAGACCTCTACCCGATAACACACAACACTCACAAGAGACAAGACATCCATGCCCCCGATGGGATTCGAACCCGCAGTCACAGAAAGCGAACGGCCGCAGACACACGCCTTAGGCAGCTCGACCGCGGGTATCGATGATGTCGTCCAGTAAGAGAAAAATTAATTGTTTTTCGACATATACTCACGCCTGCACACGTGTAAGTGTACGTAGTCAAATAAGTAGCAGCGTGTGCAATTTAAATTCATTTTCATCATCATCGTCATCGACATCCATGTCTTACAATAAAACAAGTATAGAGAAAGTTGGGCTTAGCATTCACGATGTCCCCAGTTTTGTGTCACGAGGACACTTAATCAAGCTAAGCTTCCTGACTGACTTGCTGATTCTACACATAAGCTGGGATGATGCCAATAATAGGGGACGACCATTGCGTACAACATCGTTAATGTTTCGCAATTTCATATCGCCATATCAGATATTTGAAGTTACAAATGTGACATTAGCACAAGAATTCATCGGCTAAAACAACACTATACCAACAGGCACAATCACTGATCTCCATTATTTCAACGAGCGCTACAATAAAAATGGATATAAGACATGGAGTTCCATGTTGAACTCACACAGTTTGTTCTGTAGTTGCACGCAACCAGTCCCATAAAACTTGGGCTCTTTATGCATTATTTACGGTAGTTGTAATAAAACAAACAAATTTTAGTTCATGGATCAACACGACTGACTCTTGCAAAGGTCATAAGATCATATCCCTGGCTTCATATATTTTTAATGTACGTAATTTTATTGTATTTCTTTTTATACATTTATTATTCAAGGACAGATTTTGTCTACCTAAAAGTGTCGAAGTGCATTGTCGCCATGTTCGTACTCGCCGAGTTGTAAATAGTATTTCTTACAGAATTGTAGCATGTTTATTGTCTGTTTCTACACCAAACTTCAATAATTCTTAGCTACAGTGACGTATCATTCACCGATGTCAAACCGAAAGGTAGGCTGTCCTCTCATTTCAGTGCAGTCTACAGGAGTATAAATGTTTCAGATTTTTCTAAAGTCTGTTCCGATTAATCATTCCAGAACCTGTATTCAAGGGCCACTGTGTCGTTCCAACTACATCAGTTTGATTTATATTAAAATAACGCGTCAGATCACAATAAAAATTTGTCAGTACTTATTATTCTTTACAACATTTTTCGGCCGACTTGGCCTTCAATTAAATACAAAAATATTCAAAATGCTTGGGTAGGCTGATTGCAACATTATGCTTTATGAAAAGAAATTAGATTCGGTTGTTAGATGCATTCGCAAAATTGCGAAAAACGGGTATTAGCTTCGTCACGTCTGTCTGTCTGTCCGTCCGTCCGTCCGTCCGTCCGCATGGAACAACTTGGCTCCACTGGATGAGCTTTCATGAAATTTGGTATTTTAGGATTTTGCGAAAATTGGTTGAGAAAATTCAAGTTTGATTAACGTCTGACAAGAATAACGGGTTACATAAAGATCTATATAGATTTGTGATATCTCGCTGAAATCTTCTTAGAATGAGAAATTTTTCGGACAAAAATTGTAGGGAAAATCAAACCGCACGTTTTATGTTCAATAAATATTTTCCATAGATCGTGCCGTTTATGAAATAACGTGGAAAAATATGGTAGAGCCGGACAGGCCACAGATGACAATATAGTACGGCGCATGCGCCTTGAATGCCGGATAACTATGGCAAGAATACAGACACACAATCATAATATTCAAATTACTGCTTTTGCATGGCAACAATGGTTCCGCGAACGCGCCTCAGTGTTACGTCATACGTACATTGCCTCTCTTGTTTTAATGTGATTTGTGTATTATTATCACGACAGGGTGTACAGAATAAAAGTCACATAAGTTTGTCCGTCTGATATCAGATTAGGCGTTGTGAGAAATTATAAAGTACGACGTTTGGACGGTGTTTATTGATATGCTCTTGATACCAAATTTCGTGAAGATCGGTCTGCTTGTTCAGTAGCTGAAAGGGGAACATACAGTAGATAGCATGTAAATCTTACGCACCTACTGTTTTTCCTTAAGTAAGGAAAGCAGACCAGAAATGTCCTGTCTTGAGTTCTGTTCTGTGACGTGCCTGCGAGGGCCACGGGCGCGGATCTTCTAGACAGCAGGCAGCGGGTGTTAATACGACCCCCCTGCTCAGTTACGTATTAGCTTGTCGACACAACCAACACGTTCTGGCTCACGTTTCAGTTTTTCCTGGTACCAGCAATTGCTTCGCACATTGCCCTTCTTCTATCATTTGCTCGACGCTCTCTGGGGTGCTTTGTGGTCTGTTGTAATGTTTATGGCATGGCGCTAATTGAGAATGTGTATGTCTAGCCTACTTTCTCTTTAATGAAATATGATCTCTCCTACTGCTTTTGTGGCTCACTGCCTGGATGTTATTAGACGATGTACCAAGTAATCATATTACCTAGAATTTATCATTATTACTATTACATTGTACATACATGAATATCGAGCATGTCAAACCATGGATATTGTCTTAATATGAAATTAAACCTTCTGGTATATGAAGCCGTTTATTCTGGTAAATAGGTACTAACGTTTTCGGGGAACCCTCTTTCTCCAGCTGAAGGATAGAAGGATATTTGCCTCCAGCTTTCCCCGAAATGTGATGCCTATACACGGCGTCACGTCGCAGAATACAGTAACTTTTACATTCGCCGCAATGAGAAGCTGAATTAATTTATTAACCCTTTAAAGAAGAAGTATATATGTTTTATATTTAAGAACCTAGTTCGTACCGTGCAGTAAACACTCTCCGTCTAGGTTATAAAAACCAATCTGTTAATGCTGTACAGGAAAGTAATCGATCTTTGTTCAGAGATCTATACAAATGCATAAATACAATATGAGCACCACGTAGAATTTTTGAGTGTTAAATCTGGTGGTACTTAAAGTTGCCGCTAGGCTTTAAAAGGTTAATATTGTTCATGGCTTGAACATTTCTTATAGCGTAAAGTGGCCTTTAGATAAAATTGATTTCGTGTGGTGATACAACACACGTGGCCAGTTCCCAATACTGTGGTTCGAAAATTGTGGCTTTCGTTACCAATATTGGGCTTGCATCGTTTATTTCACTACTCCATGAATTCCACGAACTTTGAACGTTTGAACTTCCACGAAACTGAAATACGTGTGCTGCTATTGCTGTTATCTGTATATATATCAGGACTGTGATGAAGTGCCGCTGCACAGCCTTTCATGCTTCTCGTCTGTTATATATACACTTTGTGTACTTTTGAACAACATGGAAATTTTACCCTACATTTTAGAATTATTACATAGCACTTCTTATTATATTCCTACTGGTTTTGACCTCTTAATGTCTTTTAGATATGCGAATAGTGCCTTCGATTCTGCCATTTCTCTAACAGCAGCAGGAGCAGCAGCAGCAGCAGCGGCGGCGGCGGCGGCGGCGGCGGCACACATCGTGGCATTATTGTTTCATTTCTTGCTGGTAATTCCTGCAGCAGGTTTCCTGTGATTGGTGCGAGTCTAGCGGCCAGGACAGCCCGGTGGATGTGTTGACTGTGTAGGGCCTCAGACCTTGGCTTCAACCCTGTTGGGGGAAAAAGATTTTCTCTTCTACAGGCCTGCCCAGAAGGGCCCTAAGGCGCACCCAGCCTTGTGGAAAATGGGTACCGGGGCTCTTTCCCCGGGGGTGAAGCTACTGGGGCGTGGTGTTGATCGCCCAGCCCCATCTAGCGCTGAGGTTAAGTATGAGTAGATTTCTGCTCCTGCTCTGGGTCTCCATTGGCATGTTACGGGGTGACCTTTATCTTTACCTTTACTTGTAATTGTACTGTTTAATTTTACAGTTCTGAGGAAATCATATCACACTCAGAATTACTGGTTTTGTAGGCTCTGTCCGTCTTCTCGTATTCGAAGAGTAACGTTTCGTCAACTGGATCTGTTTCCTTCCCCCAGACTGAAAGACTGGTGAAGCACATGCTGATTCCGGTCGGACACAAAGGACTCTTCTCAGCCGTCTGTCCGGTCAAATCAGTAGTTTGTTGAACGGACATGACATAGATTACGTCTGTAATAAACTAACGTAGAGGGTGGCGAACGAATGTTTGAACAGAGACTTTACATTGTATGGCTGTCAGTAATGCGCTGGATAGTTGTATATCATTTTGTTATACCGTACGGTACACTGTGAACAACTTTCGCTATAAATACCGTTGAAACGGTGACCTAATTATTGTGAAAAATTTAATAAAGTGAACCGGGTTTTAATTATCAATTGACATTTATATACGTAGTCTGGATGCGTGTCGGGAAGCAAAGTATCAAGTAAATTTAACCTTTTAAAGCCTAGCGGTAACTTTACGTACCACCAGGTTTAACATTAAAAAATTCTACGTGCTGCCCACATTGCGTTTATGTGTTTTGTACGGATCTCAGAACAAACAGCAACTTTTGCCTTATAACACATTAAGAGACATTTTATAACCGAAGTGGAGAGTGTTTACAGCGCGGTACGCAATGGGTCCTTATATAAAACAGATAGGCTTCGTCTTTAAAGGGTTAATTTTCATTTATGGCTAAATGTTGTAACATCGGAAGATGCAAGGCTGCCGGTATTTAGCACCATGTGGATTTGTAAATAATTACCGATGCTTCGAAGGATCGAAATAAGTCACTGTTCAGAGCCAAGCAATACAAGCAGTGCGGCACTCCACCTGCCTGGCATGCCCACTTGCCGTTGGTAGCCTGTTCGAGCAGGAAGGGCAATAAACGGTATTGCTGTGTCCCTCTGTCAGACGCCTTACTTTGTCGTAAATTCCACCCGACACCGAGGCAAGCTTTACGCCTCTGTACGCAAACTGGAGGTGGCGATTTGTAAGAGGCAGGTATCCCTAGCCCCAGGAAAATCTAGCTTGTGTTGGACAATCTGCCATCACTGCCATCTTTCACGTAACACTGCGGGACGCGATTGCAGACGCGCGTGCTGACTAACTATCCTATCCCTGTGCACCTAAAACTAGGCTATACTTAACCTTCTAAGGGCTCGGAATATTCGATGGGGAAATGCAAGACTGGATGGGATATTTTTGATTCTGGCGGAGAGTTCAATGAAATATGCACAGTTACATGAAGTTCAAATATTAGCTTCTGCTAACTGTAGCGTAACTTGAGGGTAACAATGGACAGGGTGCCGATACGAGAGAGAGGGAGGGGGTGAAAGAATAAGTTAATAGAAGAATGAATGGAAGTGCATAATGGGGAGTTTAATAATTTTATGCTCCATAAAATATTTTAGGGGATCCAACAAAGGAGCGTGAGGTGGGTGGAATATGAAGGACGAAAGGAAGAGGTGAGACATTCGTGCGGTAGTTTAGGCGCAAGGCCGGAGGAGAAGGGACCGCGTGGAAGATCCAGGCATAAGTCAAAACCGAAGGGTTATACTAAATGTGTCGTACACACGTAAGAGGTACGTTTGTGATCTATGTGAATATTTTTCAGGCTGTCTGTTAGGAACACGACTGTGAATTTCCACGCTCCATAAAACAGCAGTTCTCACTGATAAGGAAACGCTTTGATCCGTGAAGCCAGTTTCTTTTCATGCACTATAAAATCTAAATTTAAATAATAATTTATGTGACACATCAAAACTTTGTGGATATGGGGTCAGAGGAATTACGCGTTTTCTAGAGCGACTTACATAAAGAACGTGAAAACGTAGTCTATCGTATAGGAAGGAGAAGTAACAACGACCCAACCCTTAAGATCTGTGAGTGATGTAAAGCTAATTCACATTATTTGAATAATAAAAAGTGGACTGCATAGTGATATATTCTGTTTAATTATCGATACGCCATATCACAGTGTCATCTGTCCATTACAGGAAAGTGTAGAAGCACTGTGTTATGTAAGCGGTTAATGGTACATAAGGGAAAGGGGAGAGTCATTTAAGCTAGTAAAATTAAATTGTAATTCTAATAAACCTTGCTGAAAATCAAGCACAGTAAGAAGGTTCCGTATCTACGAGGATTTTGTCGCAAAGGTAATACAGGACATATGATATTCAGCTGCTGCAAAATGGAGTTCTAAGTAAAAAGTAATAATTTCAGTTGACGTACCAGGAAATGTGTGGGATGACGGAAATGTTGCTTTGTCTCCGTAATCAGAATCCAACACGAATTTTACTTTGATGTTGCTTACAAGTTAATTTAATATTTACTTCTAGTAATTTCTCCCTAGTCTTTGAGAGACAGTTATTTATGCCCGTATTAATCTGTTGATTGTAGTATATTTTTAATCCGAATACAGGTATAGGATTAGTGATACTGCAACCAGTACGAGATGCAGCATTGTGCGTGAAATTGTAAAGTTTAGTGCAATTTATATTTAAATGATTTGAATAAGCTAATGGAAGTTGTCTGATTTACGTAGAACCTACAGTTTCACATACGAAACTCTCCGAGTTGAGTGTCTGAAATTTTACGAAGCGTGAAGATACAAAGGTTCGAGAAATATGAAGGGAATAACCATGGAGCAAAATAATTTTTATAATTCTTAAGTTTTAACACCCCTTTTAGGAGGAAATTAGTGAAGACTCGCGTCTTCTGTGGTGGAAGGCTTGTAAATCGATACATATCAAGCAACAAAATCGTCTGAAACGTCAGTAATGGTGTTCCAGTGTACACAGCGTCACATTCAGACAATGTGACTCTTTTGTCAGTAATGGTGTTCCAGTGTACACAGCGTCACATTCACACAATGTGACTCTTTTGTCAGTAATGGTGTTCCAGTGTACACAGCGTCACATTCAGACAATGTGACTCTTTTGTCAGTACAGCTGTGAGAACCAAAATGAAGAGGGTAATGACTGACAAGAACGTTTAAATCATCGTCATCAGAGATTAGAAATCAAACACAAGCGTTACTGAGTTCAGCGTCATATCTAAGGCTGTATCTGGTAACTGAAACATGAACTGTAGTCAGGGCACAGCTATTTGTGGTTAATTTAGAATCTTATAGGCTCTGTCTGCGGAAGACATCGGGAGATCGGCCACAATGTAAAGTCATGTCTCCGCAATATACGTGTAGAGTATATAATGAATGGAAAAGGGCGCTGAATTAAATGCGAAGACTGTGTTTGGTGAAAGTATGTATATGCCAAGGCCGTCGGATTAGCGTCATCTGTCAGTCACTGAGAGGAGCGGCTTTTTCTATGAATGAATTACATACACACATAGTAAACCAGTTGTAATCCGCCAGTAATTTAAATATGGTTTTATGTTCATCAGCTCTGATATTATCATAAGAACTGACAGTTAGTACACGGCCTCCTGATATTTATGTGCAAGAAATAATCGTGATCAATACGTTTGTCAGCGCTTTTCAGTGGCCCGAAATTTGCACAAAATATGCGCTGCAGAAATTCGTCTCACCACCACTGAATACTGTTGTCTTAACGGGCCTAAACAACTGAAGGAAGTTCGTTAGCAGCCGGCGCTTTAACGAGAGGAAATCTGTTTTCATTAACACAAATGTGAGGATTTTGCGTGCGTTATATGAAGTTTAGCACGTTTCGGAGACAAACTTCTTGAGGCGTAATTACGCGTTTAACATCGACATTCAAAACTCAGGGCTAAGCGAGAGAAAAAAACAGAAAGCCTTACTGGTGCTAATGAGAGGAAATACGTCTTCATTAGCACAAATAAGAAAATATGTACATAAATATGAAACGCAACTTTTGCAAATATTTTTGGGACATGATTGTGCCTAGAGCCGATCCCAGTGGTCGCGCGGCCTAAGGCGTAGGTCTGCTGGGATTGCGAGTTCGAATGCTGCCGGGGACACGGATACCCGCCTCGTGTAAGTGTTGTGTTTTGTCAGGTAGAGGTGTCTGCGACAGGCCGATCCCTTGTCCAGAGGAGGCATAACGAGCGCGCGCGCGCGTGTGTGTGTGTGCGCGCATATCATTGAGTGTGATCAGGCGCAACAATAACCTTCCACACCTACAATAAATAGGTAGAAGAAGTCAGAATAAGAAAGAAAGAAAGAAAGAAAGAAAGAAAGAAAGAAAGAAAGAAAAGAAAGAAGGAAGGAAGGAAAGAAAGAAAGAGGGAAAGAAAGAAAGAAAGAAGGAAAGAAAGAAAGAAAGAAAGAAAGACAGACAGACAATATTGTGGCTAGTATGACCTCGTATTTTGTAGTTTTTACCTGCTGACGTCAGTAACAATATACGTGAAATGGAAGCTAGTTTCAAGCTGGAACGAGATGCCAGCAATCATGACAGATTCCGCGTCGTTTTCGTAGCCCTCCCAGGCAACTGCGGTAATGCCTTAATTCACAGTGGTACTTCTCTTCACATCTTTGCCAATGTATTATTCAGTTTTATCGGTTCAGTCGGAGCTGTACTGCCCGTGTTACTAACGATGCTTTGAAATGTGCCGTAAGTAAGTAAGAAAATGTACTGCTGCAAGTAAGTAAGAAAATGCCGATCCCAGTGGCCGCGCGGTCTAAGGCGTGGGTCTGCGGCCGCTCTCTTGGTGGGATCGTGGGTTCGAATCCCACTGGGGCATGGATGTCTGTCTCTTGTAAATGTTGTGTGTCAGGTATAGGTCTCTGTATCGGACTGATCACTCGTCCAGAGGAGTCGTACTGACTGTGGTGTGTGTCTGAGTGTGATCGTGAAGCCTGGGCAATGAATATGCCTAGGCCCACTTAGGATATTGAACCATTAAAAAAGTAAATATAATAGAATACACCCTTTCAATAAAATACTTTTTTAGCTGGACTACGTTGTTCGTTTGCAGAACCGTCGCAAAAGTGAAGTGTCCCATTTTAATTTTGCAGAGACTGTTGCTGAGAGCTGGACTGAACTGTAGAAAATTCCGTTTCGTGAAGCTAATATTTGTGGAGATAGAGTCTTAGGTCCCGTAGAGAGTGGCTTCTTGACGTTTGTTGTCTCCTTTTAACGATGATATTCCAAATGTAAGACCAGAAGCGCGAGATCGCAAATGTCCGGTCACTGGGCCAGTGTGGATCCACTTCCGTTAGGTCTGATAAGGTGTTAGACGTGCTGTTAAATACAGGAAGATTACTTGCGGTGAGATGTGATTAGCTGTCAGGTCCGTCAGGTCACAAAGCCTGTAGCTAAGCACTGAGAGTTCTGCGATCCGTAACCGTGGTCGTCAAGGAATTCGGAATAAGGTGCGAATCGTGGTGTGTTTAGGTGTGTCCATTCATCATCAGAGGATGCTTGTATTGGATCACGATCCACTGGTGGTGCTATTTACACACCACCGTCTTGTCTGTAAGTACGAAACTAAAGGGAGAGCGTGGCCGTGCCATGGCTCAGGCGGTTAGCCGCCTGCCTCCCACCGCGGAGGCCCGGGTTCGATCCCGGGTCAGTCCATGTGGGATCTGTGGTGGACAAAGTGGCACTGGGACAGGTTTTTCCCCGAGTATTTCGGTTTTCCCCTGTCACTTTCATTCCACTGGTGCTCCATTACTAGGAAAAGGACAAAAAATAATCATCATCTTCATCTTCATCATAGGGTTGCACAGTAAGCCTTAAGGCTGCGGTGCGTCCGTAGCATCTGCTGCGGGGCCCTTCACCACTTAAAAAAAAAAAGGCAGAGCGTGAAGCACATGGCCTGTTCATATGTAAGAAACTATTTTGTCTTTCTCTACTTAATTTCTTCTGTCCTTGTTTCTATCCGGTTTCCATCGTTTTGCCTTTTCTTCCATCTCATTTCTGTCTGTTTATATTTCTCCGTATTCGCTTTTTTGCCTGTTTTAAGTTTTCTGATTTTTTACCATTTCTGTATCCCTTTCTTCATTTAGTTTTTCTCGGTGGAGAAGGGCCCCGCAGCAGACGCTACGGGCGCACCGCAGTCTTTAGGGTTTTGTGCAACCCTATGATGAACTTGAAGATGATTATTACTTTTTCTCATTTGCCTAGTAATGGAGAACCGGTGGAATGAAACTGACGGGGGAAAACCGAAGTACACGGGGGGGGGGGGGGGGGGACCGGGCCCAGTGCAACTTTGTCCGCCACAGATCCCACGTGGACTGACCCGGGATCGAATTTCTTCATTTAGTTGCATCAGTCTCTCATTTTACCTGTCTCTTTCTTTAGTTTTCTTTTATTTCGTTATTTTATTCTTCCGTGTCATGATTCTTTCCCCCTCGCTACATCTCTGTCCTTTCTTCTTTTTTAGGCTTGTTCTCGTCCCTGCAGAGTTCCTATTAAAATCACTGTGTCGGTCCGTCTGTACCCACATA
This sequence comes from Coptotermes formosanus, assembly GCA_013340265.1. Classification (NCBI taxonomy): domain Eukaryota; kingdom Metazoa; phylum Arthropoda; class Insecta; order Blattodea; family Rhinotermitidae; genus Coptotermes; species Coptotermes formosanus. Next base: position 336,124 of record BLKM01000150.1, read on the forward strand.
ACTTGCGAACCACAGCGCGGAATGTCATACAGCTTTATGTTGAGAAATTATGTGACGAATTGGTTTATGAATTTAATTTTGGTTAAAATTGGACATATAACGGACGCCTTACATAGAAAAGTATTTTCATTTCTACATGCCATTCCTACTTACACAGGTCTGATAAACATTCAACGCGAAAAAAGAGAGACATGATTTCCTTTAGTCCGCGTTTAAAATAAGTTTGATTTTAGTCTCCTGATACACTGTTCCGTTAAACTACGACGTTAAGACTTTACTGTTCGCCGTTAACACACACACTGTAAAGTGTTCTTGCTAGAGCGAGTAGAACGTTGTACCTTGTACGTTAGGTAAAGAGAATTTATCAGTGTTCAGCGTGTAATCATCAGCAGTCAGCATTCGCGGATATAAAACCAATAGAGATTAACAAAGAGAAAGATCGAGTACTCCTAAACTGCGCGCACTTTTCCCTTCTTGTTCCTTCATTCTTCATGTCAATAATTCATTTCTTCCTTTCTTTTGTTTTGTCTTTCTTATTTTCCAGTTTTTTCTTCGTTTTCTGATCTCTATTATTTGCTTCACTTTTTTTCCGTCCATTTGATATTCTTTCCTCCACGCGTGTCTCAGATGGCTGGTAGATGTTGCACTGTAGACAGCTAACACCGGATGAAATATCTCATACAATTTGAAAGCCACGCACTGTGGTGGAGAATTCTGCGTTTTCAGCGAGAACGTAAAATAAAAATGCGGAACGAACATCTCTCTACTTCTTTCCGCAGGATTTCTCTAATTCGCACCCGGTGTTTTCAATTTCGGTACTGGACCATTTCATTTCATTAACACAGGCAGGCTTTTGTATAATAGCGGGCGACTTTTGAACTTTTATTCCGCCAAAAGCGCTCTATCTGTCTCACAGCAGTTCGTACTGCTGTGGCGTGAAATTTGCAATTCATCAGCCAAGCAGTTACTCAGTCATCTGTCACTTTTGTGCAACGTTGCTGTAGGTGTTCGCCGCCTCATTTACTGTCGCAGACAGGTTTAAATGTTTACTTCTACTGACGAATAGTTTGTTGATGAAAGTAACAATTATCCGATCCAAAGCCTATCCTGCCGACGGGGTTACTAAAATTGTGCATTTTATGTTATACCTTTGCTAATGAAACTTTGCCCATATTAATTACCCAGGTGTCTAGGTGACTTTACTGAGCATGTAGCTAATTGAACTATTTAGATAAGAAGTGAACTAGGTACGTACACGGTAGGCTATAGGTTACTGCGCCCTCTGCACTTCACATTTATTGTTTTCGTCAAGAAGTTCTCCCTTCTGGGGTTCATACTTTTGTCGATGTTAAGACAAGATAGCCATACAAAATTGTTGTGATCCGCATTAATAGATTTTTTATCTTTGCAGCTTCTTTTTGTGTTTATTTATTTATTTACGTACGTACGATTTTTCCGTATAAGGCTAGGGAATCGAAGTGTGGTGTTGAAGTGTCTAAAAGTGGTATGAAGTGAAGTGAAGTGAAGTGACGTGAAGGTCTTGTGTGGAATGTCTGTATTATAATTGATTTATAGTCATGCAATTCGTATGCGCGTTACCGTACTCTATGTCGTCATATTGTTTTATATACCTGTCTCATTGTTTCATATACCTAAATTATTTGCTTTATGTCTTTTCGCTCTTTGTTATGTTCAATTACGTGTTTAGGTTTTTATTATTCGTTTTATGATTGTTTTACTCTTTATATATTTTGCTTTCTATTTTGTGTGTTCTGTGTTTTTGTATTGTTTTGTGTACTGTTTTTCCTTATGTACATATTTGTTTCTTTTCTGTTTGTGTATAGTGTACCGACCATTGCCACCGGTTGAAAACCCAATTGCAGTTAATAAATATCATATCATATATCATATTTCCTGAAATGTTTCTTTCTACTGAGACTTTCCCTTAAATTTCCTTTTATGTCCTGTGTGAATGGCACAGAGTCTAATCAATCTAAAATACGAATCAGGCCCTTTTAATCGCCTGACGTACTGAATCCATGTAGAGGACTGAAGACGGAGGCACAAATTCTTTCGGACCGTCGGTAAACGTGTACCGTACAGCGTGACATCACACCACTTTAGAATCACTGCCGTGAGAAGCTCATCTCGCATTGAACCTTGTTGCCTTAACAGCAGCACGCTGCAATCTGTTATGCAATTTCCGTGTTTCGTTGCAGGGAAACACAAGTGTCGCGAAGAGTGGCCATCGAAATCTAGCGAGCGAGCCTACAACATATTCCTGGACGCCATGTTGCTGCTGGTACCGCTGGTTATCATGACACTGGCCTATTCCTTGATCGTCTCCAAGTTGTGGAAAGGTCTGCGAAGGGAGATACGACACAACTCCTCGTTTCGCAGACAGCGTGAGTACAGAGAATATTAATTATTCTGTACTAACTCAAAAACGGTTTCTCTTCTGCTTCATTTTTTACTGTCATGTCAGTCAAGAAATAGCTGCAGGTATATACATAATCTATACATTAATTATGCAGTGTACTGCATATTTATTTCTGTGGTGTTTTGGAAATGAAAAAAGAAGATAAAATTGTTTTAAGAAGTGTCTCGCACTTAAACTATATTAAAATAAACCATAAACACAACTGCAGGTTTTATTATCAGTATTTAATATTCATTACAATATTCTTCGGCCGAATTAGCCATCTTCAGTTAATACAAAAAATACAAAATACTTGGGATGTTAAATGCAGGTTTAATTTGTAATGAATACTAAACATTGATAATAAAAGTTTTAGTCGTAATGGTTTTTGATATAGTTTAGCCGTATATTATCACAACGGAATATATAGAGAACAAGGTTGTCTTACACTCATAGTTTATTAATATTTAGCGTGTTTAACACGTTGTGTTTTCTTCGGTGTTGATCTGTTGATGTCGAAACACAAATGACAGATGAGTACGAAAGAACTGAGTGTGGCTTAGACCATAGAACTTTAACGGCATTTGTATGATGTGACTGCATTAAACTAGTATTATTTTCATTTAGAAAAATTTGTACTGAAACGTTGAATACAGTACAAGAAGCTGCTGAACACAAATCGAAAGAAAGTTTCGGCTGTTAATATGTATTCCGGAAATCATGTCTTTGATAGCGAAAGCAGGGGTTTCATTTGATATTTCAAAGTGCTTTTTTGCCTTCGTCTTGCGTGAGGGTGTGTGAGATGACAGTGAGGGCATTGAAAAGGGAAGAGCAAGCGATAACTCTCATTCTGCTCTCAGCAGAGAAGCTGAGAGACACTGTTATCCACTTCACTGGCTCCACGAAATGTGGCAGACCGACGGGATGAGAGGACTTTTCCATGTTCTGATGGCAGCAGCGAGTCAGCCTGAAGGCTTTTCTTGGCTGGCGTATTGGTGAGGATGAAAGGGTTTGTCGCTTTATAGTGGGTATTCCCATTTTTTCTTTTACCTTAATAAGATCGTACTTCCTAAGTAAATGAATCAGCCCGGATTAGCTTTCGCGCAGCGAACTGAGCATTTCGTGGCTGATTTTCGACTCTCTTGAGTCCAAATTCCGTTTGAAGATATTTTTCTTACCCTTTGATATGTCTAGAAAATTTAGAGCTCCAGTGACTGCTACTGTATTTAGTGTCTATTTGTAATTTATTTAGCGACTGTCAGCGTAGAGTAGTAGGTTATTTGGGTAATGTTTCGGATCTCAGTATGTACAAGGAAGTTCTCGTCGCGTTATTTTGGGTACTGTACGAAACGTTTCATGAAAACTGAGTGAAAGCACGATAAATTGATTAGGACGTACTCTATCCTTGATGAGGTTTGAACTGGCACCTCCTGAATACGAAGCAAGACTTGTAGTTAGTCGACCTGTGCGAGTGGTAGTCACTAATCCGAAGGGTTTCATAGTTCACTGTTGCATCAAACACTGTATGAGATCAGTGGTCCCCAAATGATTCTTGCTCACACGCCAGCGGTTTGTTGATGGACACTGGCAGCGGGTATGAAACCGTTTATACTATATTACGCATAGACTCGATAAGTTGAAAGGTAAAGTTCTTCACTTGCAGGCGATGAAAGCATATTGAGGGCGTAGAGGTACAGTTCTACACATACTTGATCGCAGCACCAGATGAAGGTGACCTAATACGAAGCAACAGGGAGTGGATTAGCTAGGCTGGCCAGCGTATTTAAGTTACGTATATTTGTCGAGCTGTGAATCTGGATGTGGCCTATAGACAATGGAATTTATCATTACGTAATCAGCCACAGTTTATTCTTTATCCGTCGCGTTCCGTACCTAAACAATTTCCAAGCCCGTCCACACGTTACTGTCTTATTTTCAATTTTTGATATAAAGTGACCCAGGGATTGTAACATTCGAAACATTCACGGCATACGTGCAAGTATTCGCTAAACAGTGCTCGGACTGTCAGTGGTGACACAACTGGGCCGAACTCCAGCATATGTGCGTGCGTGCGTGCGTGCGTGCGTACATACGTAAGCAGAAACGACTGCCGTCCTCACCACGTCGACCCTGAGGACGGAGACACAGCCGACCTCCGAAAAGTTGGACCTGACCCCGCTACAGGAACCCTTTAGCGATTAGCCCAAATTTACTTCAACGTTTCTCAGAGGTGATGGAGCAGTATTGCTAGGTCAGGTATTACGACAACTGCATGAACGGGCAGTCCCCAGGTGCTGGTAAGTGATACTGTTGTGTAGTATTGAACAAAAGGGAAGGAATCGGGTAAGATTTGATGGGCCTAATATCCGTAATGCTTATTAGTCGGTAAGACGAGACTAAGAAGCATCGCATATTGATAATTACGTATGCCCTATATATGGAACGCCGAGGTTAAAAAAAGGGTAGATCTATACCTCTGCTCCCCCTGTGGGTCTTCATGGCCTGTTATAGGATGAACTTCGGCTTTTACTGTTTATGTTTCTGTTGCTTGTACATGCTGTATGCTCCATTTGTACACATCCCGGCAGTGTTCAATTTATCAGACGTAATGTCAGAATTCCACACCGTCATCATGTTCATGGTTTTTGACATGTCAAGAGAAGCCGTCAGTTGTGTGTGTTCTAAACAACAGCGCTATAATCATGAACGCCGTTTGAATGGTTTGTTGGAATGTTAGTAATGCCACTGTAACTACTAAGTTGCATACACTAAATTAATTGTGACACATATCATGAGCTTCGGGAAGGAGGCGACAGTTAGGTCACGTAGTGTCGTAACGTTCGCTGTGCAGCCAAGAAAAACCGTGGTTATGACGACTGGCAGCATCGCATTTCGATACTGGGTACTCCAGGCGCAAACTGTGGTAGTTGCTCTGTCGTGGTCACGGTAAACTTGTTTGGCAGTAACAGAATTGAGAAAATTACATGATACTGAACGTCATAAGGTGCATTCTTCAGGTACACTGGTAGTGTAACTAAATAGAGGATATGTTATGTAACATAAGTGGCAGAAAAGAAAAATGTGTAGGCCTAAAATTGTTTGATGGTAAACCATCAAGAAAAGAAACTACTTGGGAAAATACGGGCTAATGTGGGCAAATAATGTAAAGTGGGTGCTAGGATAGTAGTATATGGGGTTGGAGACGGTTTAAGCCACTCATTGTGGGGGCCAACTGTGACACATATTTTAATTTTGATTTCTTAGGATTCTGGAATTCCTGGCCACATGAGTAAAATTTCAACTTGTCAAGGAGGGTTGTCCAACACATTGTTAAGTCACGTACTGAATTACTTGGCGGCCGGGGTAGCCTAGTCGATACAGCGACTACGCTACGGGCCAGACCGTTCAGGGGTTCCAACCTCGGTGGAGACGAGATTTTCCATAGCCGTCCGCACCGGCACCGAATCCCACCCACCCTTCTGTGCAATGGGTGCCGGCTGTCTTCCCGTGCCTAAAGCGGCTGGGGATTCAAGCTGATCACCCCCATCTAGCGCCGAGGGTGTGTATGGGTAGAGCTATACCTGTACTTCCCTCTCTGCCTTCAGTGCATGTCATAGTGCGACCTTTACCTTTTACTAATTTACATTCCTTTCGATAATTTACAAACATCGATGATTTTTATCAAAGATCACATTTTCTTGTCTGTGTGCTGGTTATGAAGTACATCACTATATCTTAGTAAATAAGACTGCCATAGGCTGCCGCAGTGCGCAAGCGTGGCGTGTTGGTTTTATTTATGCGTAATTTATTGACGTCTGTGTCTCAAATAGTGTAGCGTTCAAAGGTAGGATTTCTAGTTACTCATTAAGCGGAAACATCGGGGTCTGATTTGACATAGTAATACCGCAACCATCTTGGAGAATCTGAGAGAAACCGTGAAAGTCCTTATCCAGGATATCTTCTGGTTCGACAGAGAATACACGTCAGAAGTGTTGCCGCTTGAGCCAGCGTGCCCGGTCCCTCAGTGGTAATGAAACTTGCTGGTGTAAGCTTATTTGTCGCTAGAAACGATGCAGCTTAGCGCATTGCAGTGCTCCAGCGGCAGCATCAGGCTGATAGTATCGCGAAATTGTAGCAAGTTTTGTCACGTCTTTATTATCCGTGATCATATTTTGGAAAATAAAGTTTCCCCTTTTAACACTTCCTATAAAGCTCTTTTACAATGCAGATTTACATGTTTGCATATTCGATTTTCTGCGTTCCTAGACAACAACTGCAGCAACTTCATTTCGTAATGCGTGTTCTCAAAAAGGGAAATAAGAATACTAAAATTATAGCCTACGCGTCATTGGTACGCCCTATTCTTGAATATGGGTCTGCATGCTGGGATCCATACAGAGAAGGCCAAATACATGCGTTAGACCGTGTACAAAGTAAAGCTGCTAAATTCGCAAACCTTACAAATGTTTCTGACTGGGATACTTTGGCTCAGCGTAGGTCAGTAGCTCGTTTATGCGCACTCCTAAAAGCGTACAATGGAGAACGGGCTTGGAAAACAATAGGCGCCAGGTTGCATAGGCCTTGCTATCTAAGTAGGGTCGATCATGCCCAGAAAATTAGGGACAGGAAGCAAAGGACGGATATCGGGAAGTACTCCTTTGTAAATAGGACCATAAAAATCTGGAGTCAACTACCTGCAGAAGTGCTAGGGACCTCCCCATGTAAACCCAACATTTTTAGAATGAGAGTTAGGAAAGCAATTATAAAGGGGGTGTAGTGAATGAAATATAATTGTGACGAAAATCGTGTAAAAGTGCTATGAAGTGAAGTGAAGTGAAGTAAAATGAAGTGAAGTGTAGTGAAGTTAAGCAAAGTGAAGTGAAGTGTAATGATGTGCAGTGTTATTAAGTGGTAGAAAAATTTTGAAAGGGGTGCAATCAACTGTTGTAGTGTCTTCTGTATGATTGTGTTGTAATTTTTGTGTGCAATTGTGTTTTGTAATTTGGTTGTGTATTGTAATTTGGTTGTGTTTTGTAATTTTGATTTGTGTTTTGAAATTGGTTTCGTACTTTGTAACTTGGTCTTATTCTGTTTGTAATTTTTGTGTGTATATTGTCTTCAGTGTGTGTGCGTGTGTGTATATTTTGTGTGTATTATAGTTTTGTGTAGTATTGTGTAGTATTGTGTATATTTGTATATTGTGTATATTGTGCATATTTGTGTATATTTGTGTATATTTTGTGGTTATTGTAGTATACTGCCACCGGGTACATACCCATTTGCAGTTAATAATGAATAATAATAATAATAATAATAAACAAAATAATTATTACTCTGATCAAGTACGTCACTTCATAAGTATACTGTGAACCTGTATATATAAACAAAAGATATTTCGTGGTTCTGTGGCTGATTAAAATTTACAGCCTCAAATTTTTGGTGCTTGGTATTTTCGGCACACGCTACTTATTTCCAGCCTGACGTGAGACAAAAGGTTCGACATTAATTTCATTGCTCGAGTAGGCCCCCAGTTCTTCTAAAACTTGTGGCCCAGCTGGTGTAGCTGTAACACTCCAGGCTTGTCTTCAGGTGTGCCCAGTTTGAATCATGGCCGGGACACCGGTTATCCAGGATGACGTCTTTAGTGCTTATCTGCAGTCTTTCCAAGCACATTTTGAGATAATACGTCGACCAAGTCACGGCCGCTTATTTCCATTTTATCAAACGTCAGTAATCCTACCGCCGATCCCAGTGGCCGCGCAGTCTAAGGCGTAGGTCTGCGGTCGAGCGCTTGCTGGGATCGTGGGTTCGATTCCCAGCGGGGGCATGGATGTTTGTCACTTGTACACTGTTGTGTGTTGTCAGGTACAGGTCTCTGCGACGGGCCGATCCCTCGTCCAGAGGAGTCCTACCGACTGTGGTGTGTGTCTTGAGTGTGATCAAGTCAAACATAAAAAAACCCTCGACACGTACTGTGAGTAGGTAGAAGAGGAAAGGACTACGAACGAACATTAATCCTACCTACTGTCGGCCCTGTCGACCTTTTTAGATAATGACAGCGCTTTAAAATCAAAAGAGAAACATGTGATTGTACAGATCTTTGTAGTTCATAACGGTTTGCGTCATGACGCAAACCGTTATGTTAGGGCATAAGACTGTGCTGTTCGCCAGATCTAAAAATGCAGTTTTTTATTACATTTGTAAGCATTTTGTGGTTATTTCAACTGCAGGATGCAACATAAGCTGGAGAAGAGAAAACATAAGTACTTTTATGAAGTATCTATGTGTTATATTGATGCGGCAGTATGGTGTGTTTCCCTGTACCCAGATTCACCTATTCTTGGCTCCTCGTGTCTGAATTGAAAACAAAGGAGGACATTTCTGTTTTCACATGTCGTAACATTTTCGCGAAGACATAATATACAATTTATTTTTCTTTCTCTTTCTCGCTTTTGGCTTAATTCTAATTTTTGGGCCGATTTTATTTCTTGTCTCGTCCTTTCTTTTTTCTCTCATTCTGTCTGTCACGTTTTATTAACATGAGTTTCTTTTATTAAAGTCTTGCCTTAAAAAAAGAGGGGATTTCTTTTTATGACTTACTAGCAGAACTTGATCACAGGCACCGCTCACGGCTTACGGAATATGTAGGAGTCAGAGAGAGGCAGTGATGAATAAATTTGAGGAAACATTCCCGTTTGCGTCCCTGAACCTTAAGAGGTGATATTTAAGTTTCCTGAACTTGCCAGGGTGTCATAAAGGGCGAAGAAAACTCTCACCTGAATGCCCACTTTAATTACATGGCTTCCTGCAAAGAAAAAAAGTAACATACTAAAAATCAGATTTCTGTATAAAACTTAATTAAAATGCACATACGGTGTCGTACGTTGTACCAATTTTATAACACACAAAAATTATTGTCACTGTTGTCCTTCTTTGCGCGTTGTAACGTGAAGGTCAGGGCAAATTCTCTTCTTCTTATGCCCTTCGTTTTTCTTCTCCTTCTCATCATTTTCTGTTCTTGTTCATTCCTTGATTATATCATTTGGTTCATATCCAGGTATTTTTAATGAATATGCATCACACTTAGTTTTAGTACCCTAGGCACTATCCATCATCTAGAATTTACACTGAAGACACAGCGCTCTATTCTGCTGACTCTTGCACTTTCTTTAGGCTGCAGCCTTAATCCCTCAAGACGGAAGCAAAACCTCTTCCAAAACGCTGTGGTTTTTGTGTCGTGCCCAGATGATGGATAGTGCGGCAGTTGCTAAAACTAATAGGTAGTTGTCAGCTACGGCTCCTGAACGTTAGCTGAATGAACAGCTTCCCTTCTTCACGCCGCAGTTTTAGTTCAAGCTGATGCCTCAATTCGTCGCTCCGCGGAACAGTTTAGTGGAAATGCTGTGAAGACTCACGGACTGTTGCGTCCGGTCAGAGCGAAGGAACGTGCTTCCGGGCGGGAAGGCGCGCGGACTATGCTGTTAGTGTACTTCCGTCCGTCCGTGATTTCAGGCTTCCGCCGCGATGTTGATGAGATCTGCATTCTTCTGGGACATTACGCAGCGTCGAGTGGTAATCCTTTACCGACGTTTCGGCACAACATATCGGTCCTATCTTCAAGGGTCTTCTTGAAGGCTTTCTTTTCTTCTTGGACTTCTTCATCATTGAAGATGGGACCGATACGTTGTGCCGAAACGTCGGTAAAGGATTACCACTCGACGCTGCGTAATGTCCCAGAAGAATGCAGATCTCATACTTCCGTTCATTCTGCCTTCCCTTAACAGCGTAACTTCTCGTTTCATTTCCATGACTTCTAAACCTGTTATTCTAAGTTTTAGAAAGGAAAGTAAGTTTGTCAAGTCGTGTCCCCGTAAGTCGTCTGTATCACTGTGTCTGTGTCTGCCGCTGTGTCCATCAGCAACAGAACTTTAAAGCAATATACGCAGCCATCTTTATGAAGGTAGGCACTGTCGCGATGTACGTACACACTGTTTCGCTCTCTTTCCAGTTCCCTGTCTCAGTCATATCAACATGAAGGACATGCGAACTTCTGAGCTCTGAGCGACGCCGTTCCGTACTGTTACCGTACAGCAGTAACAATTTACTTAACTTATTTAAATATTTTACATAAAAATTCAGTCAATCCCCAACTATTTTTTTCTCCCCTTTCTTTATTAGGAGGTGAGCGACTAGCTTGAGCCTATACCAGGCCCTCATCAGGCTCCTTATTACAAAAACATGATTATAAAACTCTACATGCTATATTATCTATCTTGTGTAACGTATACAAATCTGTATATTTTTAAACATATTTTAAAGAGAAGGCCTTCCCTCTTTTATAGCATGCGGAGTTTTATAATCATGTTTTGTGAAGAGTTTTTGTGAAGAGGGAAATGAGCCTTGAAAGAATTTTTTAGCAGAGAACGTATTAGCCTTGCAAGAAGAAGTCTGCTGCGTGGGTGTAGGTACTTGCGTCCTTTTTGTTCACAGATTTGGACTTCATATTAAAAACAGACCATTAGTTAAATAATACTTTAATTTTTACGCTGTCGGATGGGACAGGTTTTCTGACCCATCTTGGTAACAAAAATAATATTTGCCAACAGGCAGATAATAGGTAAACTTACCGTACTTCAAAATAAGAAACAGTAGGCATACAAGCAAACTTACATGATATATCCTTGAGATAATAAAATTCGAGGCTCACATTGTGACAGCTCTAACCAAATGCGTTTTACTCAATAGGAGACCAAAGCGCCATTTCTGTGTAATATTTAGAATACGTGCGTGTATTTCTCCAAATTACTGGGAATTCCTTGATAGGCTTATATCTTAAGGGAACATCAGGAGCTTCTGTGCCCGACTTACGTACTTGATGCGAGTCACTGCTGTCAGCAATATTGCAGCTAGTTGAATAACTTGTCCGACGAATCGGTAAACATTACCTATTCCGAGCGTCTCCTCAGACCGTTTTTGAAGGAGCATGAACGAATCATGCATGAAACGTAATAGTTCACAAAAGATTAATTTCTTAGGCTGAGACATTTGCTTACAACTTAAGAATACTTTGTTATTGGAATTAGAGTGAAACGCGGTGGGCTGACGACTAATTGGAAAACAGGTAACAATGGGAAAGAGAAATCCAAATAGATCTTAAACAGAATGGGTTGTGATCGTGTGAATTTGGTGGAAGTGTATCGGAATCCCATATAATGGGGGGATTTAACATAAATGCTGCAGAATATACATTTTTTGCACATACCATAGAACCGCCTGACACTACAAACATAGCGAAAGACAGATGTTCTAATATTATTTATAACTCTCGCGTCAACGACATTGTACCAGAGGATATGGCACACTTCGGTGATTTATGTAACTCCTAATTTCCAATTCTGTTATGCTTTCTGTACTAATAAGACTTTGAAATGAAGCCAGCGTTGCATTTCCTTTCCGCAACTTTCTGCTGTGTTGTACTTTAATATGGCTGTTGCGCGCACAGCCTGTGTTTTGTTTTTGTTTCTTCGTGGCGTGTTTTAGATTCCTGTCAACCACCCAACTTTTTTATCTCTCGGCGGTTGTGTACGTTATATTAAGTTGTGTTGAATCCATGTTTTGAGCCTCAAATTAAATTCCAAAATATCCAGCGTCGCTACAGACCATGGGTCCATGCCTCCTACAAAAATATTTTACAGGAGGTTAATGTGTTCGTACTTCGGCCTAGATCGCTTTACCGTCTTCACGCAACATATATCTAATTCTAAACGCTGTAAGTAACATGAGATTATACGTGCAGATTATCACAAAATTTTCACGTCATTATGAAGTCGTTTATATACTTGAAAGCAACAAGCATATTGACGTTCACAAATTACAGCATCCGGCTCCATACTTGAGATCGGTTTGAAAAAGTAAACGACTGCTGTGTTAATGTCAGTCTGTCGGTCTCACTGGCCGTCATCCTGTTTAACTGTTTATATTTTAGGCTTTGTTGCCTACACCACCAGTTTCAACTAACGCAGTAACTAACTCCATGGAGTGGAGTCCTTCTTGAGAAGCCAATAGTTTCTCACTTAATCCAAAATATCCCGAATTTAGGTAACCGAAAATTTCATTACCATATTCATACGACTCCCTCGCTTGTCCCTATTTTGAGCCAGATTAAACCAGTTCATTCCTCCCTATCCTACTACTTTGACATTTACTTTAATATCATCCCATGTGGGCCTATGTCTTCAAGTGTCCTTTTTCCCGTTAGGATTTCCCCACCAAAACTGTGTATGCGTTTCCCTTCTCCCCACATGTGCCATGAGCCCCACCCAGCTCATTCTCGTTGATTTGGTCACCCGAATAATATTTGGTGAGGAATGCAACTGATGAATCTGCGTAGCGTGAAACTTTTTCGTCCTTTTGTTACTGCCTGCCTTTTAGGCCCATGTCTTCCTCAGTACCCTGTTTGCGGACACCCTCAGCCTCTGTTTTTCCTTGATCTGACAGACCAAGATTGACACCCATATAAAACAACTGACAGTATAACAGCTGTGTATGTTCAAATCTTTATTTTTTTTACGTGATTTCAGTCTGTCGCCGCGATGTAGATCAAATCTGCGCCCTTCTTGGATATTGCGTAGCATTGAGTGGTAGTTCCGTACCGACGTTTCGGGACGTGTCGCTCCCATCTTCAAGGGACAGGAAGATGGGACCGATAGGTTTTCCCAAAACGTCGGCACATTACTACCACTCAACGCTGCATAATATCCCAGAAGAGCAAAGATGTCGTTTATATTTTTAGACAGCAAACAAGAAGACAAAGATTCCATGCCGAATTGTACCCGGCGTTTCAGTTAAACAGCCACAGCCACTGCGTTTTAGACGCAAAAACGTTATCAGAATATCAGACTGAAGGTGTCGTCCCTAACGATCTGGACTCAGGTCACGTTCTCTTTGTTTGCCACATGCTGGATCAAGATATAGAGACTTCTCTGAGCCTCTTCAGACACATGCCTGCTGGGAGTGGTTTCACAGCCTTGCTTCTAGGTTACAGTTTCTTAGAATCCAATTAATTCGGATGAAGGAGACGAAAAGTGGCACGTAATTTTGCATGGTCTATAGCTTGGGCACATAATAAAGTCACGTTTTTGGACCCAAGCAACGATACGTATCGCCTACATTAAACAACTAGCAGAGATGAAAACACTTTGGTGTGAAATCTGGGATCCAGTTCGTAGAAGGGCAGGAAAAGCTTTTCAGAGACGGCGTCCCATGACGACTGAAATTCTAATGAAGTTCGGAAATGTCCGTTGGGCGTAACACATCTGGTGCAGTCGCTCTCTTAGTGTCCTTTTTATCTCTGTTGCCCTTATTATTTTTCCCCATGGCGCAACAGCCCCTAATGGGCCAGGGCCTCTTTACTGAGCCTTCACGATCACACTCAGACACACCACACTCGGTAGAACTCCTCTGAACAAGTGATCAGCACCAGGCAGAGACCTCTAGCTGCAGCACACAACACTCACAAGAGAGAGAGAGACATCCATGTTCCCGCCGGGATTAAAACCTACAATCCCAGCAAGAGAGTGGGCGCAGACCCACACCTTAGACGGCGCGGGCACTGGGATCGGTGTCCCTGTTTTTAGTGAGTACTTCCAATGCAGTCTTTTGTGTTCTGGTCTCGCATGGGATGGTTTATTTTGATCGTCAGTTCTTTTTCCGGCCTCTCAGGCGCTGCCTGATACACATACATTGTACTTCTGCCATAAATGGCAAGGTGCCTTACTCGTTGCTCTCTCGTAAAACCGGAAATATCGCGTTTCTTGTACTCACCTTGCATAGTGCGAAGTATCCAGTTTCCTGTATTTTTCTTGTAAAGGGCGAGGTGTTCAGATCTTCGGTTGTTTGATAGGTTTCAGTTCGTACCTCGCAGAGAAAACAGTCTGCATCATAAAGACGAATCACAAAAACTTAAATATACGCAGGTCTCCATATGAAGGCTCGTTACTGTTTTCTATTTAAAAGAAAATCGGAATGTGTAGAACATTTGAGGAAAAAACTCTACATACGGAATTTCACGAAAATCCATCCGCTGGGGGTTGTATTGTTCCGTGCAGACAGGCGGATGGACGGTTATGACAGGGCTAGTAGTCGCTCTTCACTTTGCGGAAGCGTCCAAAAACTGGTCCTGAATACCAACAGGCTCTGGACACTAACAAGGATTGCAATCTGATGGAGTGACTAATTTATGCGCCCACTGACATTTATGCATCAAAAGACTGCCTGTAAACAAAACGAATTTATGAACCGTAGTCTAGAGGATCCTTTTATATTAGACTGTTATGGGTCTAGACTTTGATAACTGAAGTAGGCAAAGCGTCATAATTTTATCACTGAAAATGTTCTGATGCTACTGAACCCTTTTTAACACAGTTTTATTATTATCAAAGGAAAAAGTGTTTAGGAATGATTTTATTGTCATTCTTATTTTGGATTTTAGATTTGCGTATACAGAATAAATCTAAATTTTAGAGGCAAAAAAGTAAAGGCAGTGGCAAAAATTGTTTCATCTTTAATTGTAGAAACTTGAAAAATCGTAACTGAATCGTTATTTACACAGCCCTCGGCGCTCGTGTTAAAGTTTAGCTGTTTGTTGACTCTCTGTGTATGTGTGTATTTACAATGTACAGAAGCTGCCTGAAGCAGGATACAGAAGGGCTGTAAAATATAGCGAACACACTACTGCACAGGGTATAACAAAAAATATTATACAGGCTTACACGTAAGCTCTGTTTATGCATGCTTAATATTGAGGCTGCACTGTGTGTGAGGTTACTTTCCACGGATGATATATCGTTGTAATCCAAGTAAAATCGAAGTATTAACATGCATAACGTTCATTGGCTTATCGGAAAGCTTGTGTTGGTTCCTGTTTACGTGCAACATGAGTACTGGTGTTCGCATTGTTTCGATACAGTCCACAGAATAATAAATGCAAAAGAAATTCAGCACGTAGCCTTCTATTACCATAATATTAATTCTGAAATATGTGATCTGATAAATATGAAAAACTTAAGTGTCAAATGAAAGTCAGAACGGACCAGTTTGTTACCATAACGCTGCTTTTAAAAAATTTGATCTAATAGATGTAAAAGGCTTGATGTATGTGGTCACATTATGCTATAAATTGAAGCGGAGCTGGGCGAAAACAAGTCATGAAAAATGAAGTGCAAGGATGTAACGTTTTCATGACTGGTTAATGGGGCTACTGTATATTATGTTTGCTGCGGGAAATTGTTCGTCATTTCCTTGTTACACCGCACTTCGGTTTCGGAGGCGCGACACGACATTAAATTCAAATGTTGTTCCACACATTTTTGTCCGCTTTGGAGTCCCTCACAAATTACAAGTAGCTGCGGACACTCATCTGTTACATTATATGTCAAACTCCTGTCTTTCATTTCGGAAAGAATATGAAGTGGAGGTGTTTGAGTAGAGGGGGCTGAGGGAATGACCTCAACCGGACAGACAGGAAATAACAGAAGCCTGGAGAAAGTTTCGTTCTGACGAGAGTCATAATGTGTACTGTTTGCCAAGTCGAGGAACATAAGCTGTTTGTCATGTAGAACGCACAGGGGCTATGAAAAAACATTTCGTGGTCGAAAGAGTTGAAGGAAGGACAGCACTAAGGATAGCTAGATATATATAGCAGGATAACATTAAGATAGTCGTTAAAATAGATTGTACATTCAATTTATTTGGCTCATTGGCATTATAGGGACGATAAACATACTTTTGTGTACGCGGGAATGAACTTTTTGCGTAGCTGGGAATTGATTGAGCAGCTGAGCTATCATTAGCTTCTGAAGGGGGACTGTACTGTACGAAATTATTCCGTTAGTCAGTCAATCAGTCAGTCAGTCAGTCAGTCAGTCAGTCAGTACAAAGGGTCCTGTTGGTAGCTTCCTGACCGATAGATCCACAGCTGCAAGGGGCAGGCCATTAATTGCGTTGTAGTGTATAGGTTATATTTGCGGTGCTTTCTCTTTATTTTACGCCCCATTTATTTTCAATTATGTTCGCTGTGTATTCAGCAAAGTAACGCGCAGTGTGTGCTGTGATGACTCGTGATGACTGCCGCAGTTCCCATAACCTCCTCCCCCATTTATCATAAAACCATGGCTTTTTCAGCCATGATTCTGTCAACTTCTCTTTCGCAGGAAAAGTTACCGCGCGCGGTTGGGGAGTGATTATCATTCATGGTTCTACCAATTTTCCAGACATTTAGAACTAACCTCAAAATGTTAGGCTCTAGAAGGATGATATAAAAAAAGTTTATTTCCGATGACTCAAATATGAAGTGCCACCGTACAAAATGTAGGCCTCGCCATGCAAAATGTAGTCTCCCGGGCGAACTGGCGCCTTGGATTTGCGAACCCCTTTATGTGCACGTGAAAGTAAATCGAGGATTTTCTTGCCAAAAGCAACATTCAACAAGGAGAACATTCTTTTCACTAGCGAATGGGACTTAAACTTAAGGGGAAGTATGACTGGGTAGTGCTGAAACTTGGACACTTTCTAATGTAGATCACAATTACCGTGAAACTATTGAAATGTGGCGCTGGAGAAGGACGGAGAAGATCAGTTGGACCGACGTGTTGAAAGTGGAGAAGTATTACAAAGGGTCAAGGAGGGAAGGATCACCCTACATACAAAAAGGCAAAGGAAGGCTATCTTGATTAATCACATCTTGCATAGGTACTGCCTTCTAAAACACGCAGTTGAAGGAAAGATGTAAGTGATGGGAAGACAAGGAAGAATACGTAAGCAGCTACTGGATGGCCTTACGGAAACGATAAGGTACTGCAAATTGAGAGGCAAAGCACTAGGACGTACTGTCTGGGAAACGTGCGTTGGAAGATCACAGGAATATGTGTGTTTTTCTTCGTTGTTTTGCAGTTTCGCTCATTGTCATATTAACCTATCCGTTCTGCCTGAACTGCAGAACTTACGTAAAGTCGGGTCAGAGGGGATAAATTTTGCCTGTATTTTGTGTATCACCCAAACCTTCCAGATGCCCTGCCCATCTGATATGCCTTGATTTGTTCGTCGTATGAAATGATTTTGTGTTTGTGTGCGTTAACTGTATGTAATTATCTGATTGTGCTTACGTTAATACGAGAGAAGAGTTTTCCACAACATATTATTTAAGACAGTTCACACTTCACAGTAAACACAGTGCATCTTTGTCGACAAGATAAAACTAGCAATGCCTTTGAGGTGAAGAACTGTTCTTTATGGTGAGACTTATAGGGAATAAAATAAAAAATCTTTTAATATTAACGCATGTGGTGCGTGTGGCTTTTACTGCGCTTTAAATGATTTAACACGAAAGTAGGCGGAGTATTTCTTTAACATGTGCAGTAGTAGATAAACAGGATAAAATAAATTGGATCTTTATTTACGTTTGTATCGTGTCGCCGAGATTTATTTTGGTTATGAATTTCTAAAATTGATCTGCTTACCCTTTCTGGGAAACACGATGTCTGTCCACACGCACGCACATGTGTGCTGAAATTCGGCGTAAAGCTTGTCACAGGGCGATGATATTGCTCGCCATTGATCCGCAGTGAAACGTTTGAACTATGTTTTTTTGAGCTGTGAATCCACAAGCCTTTTAGTAAACTAGTCATTGCCCAAAATATATTATTTGTGAGTTGAAATTTCTGTCTGAGTATCCACTATAATAACCTAAATACAACATTCATATTTATTTTCCTTCTGCATTGCATATTCAAACACTTCCAGGGGGCTGAATGTAATACCTGGTGTTTCTAAAGTTATTAGGCCCCTTGCCTTAAGTCGGAGTGTGGAGTAGTCGTCGCTGTGAGAGTTTTGTTGGGATCCGATTTATTGTACGTTGGCAAGACCCTGACAGAGGGACTGCAGTGGGAAGATGATAGTTGCTCAGATTTTATGGAACGCGCTGGCTCATTGTTATATTTACAAAACTAGCCAATGTACCCTGCTCTAAGTCATTTCGTATTTCTTTAAGATTCATTTTAATATTATCCTCTCCGTCAACAGGTAGGCCTCATCAGTCTCTGTTTCATGTAGATTTTTTCAGCAGATCTTGTAAAAAACCTATAAATGCGCATTACGTGTTTTCCCATGTCCTTCATACTGGTATATTTGCTGTAGGGTCCAACAAAGTATTTATAATTAGGTAGCTAATGTAATGAGTCGGAGCCTTCTCGAGAAGCCAGAAGTGCTTAGCAAATCCCCTGTGTTATATGAAACCCGGCAACGCATCACCGTAGTCAGTAGAGCCTGTCATTCTTCACTGTACTGGGCCGTATCAGTCCGGTGCGCAACCTCGTAACCCAGTTCTTTAAAATCTATTTTAAGTGGGGGTCCCTCCCGTCTGCGCCTAGGCCAGTAATATTAGCAAATGCAATTTTAGACGCTGGTTAAGCGTAGTGTGAGGACCTTACCCATATTCTGGCGTTGAGTGAGTCGGGTTCTCTTTGTAAGCTGTTGTCACGTTCGTCTTATTCTTAGTGCGCTCCGTTTTATTTTCGTTTTTTGTACCCAGTTGCATTAATAAGGTTGGTACACTTTCATTTTGACAGTGACGTTTGTAGAACGTGCGTTGCGTTCAAGTTGCAACGACTGATACTTATGTTTTATCCGTCATTAAATCATACGGGCACATGTTGCTTGCTTAATTCTTCCAGTTTGCCTGTTACTACTGTCTAGACTTAGGCTCTGACGAGTGTTTGATTGCGTCGTGATGGTTCAATAAAACCGATGCCATGCTTCATGCTATCTCCGGCTGTGTAACCAGGTATTTATTGAAGTAATATCCAAGCGTTAGTGAGATCAGGCATCCATGTGAATTAGAACATTTTCGGAATTGGGCTTAGAAACTGTGAAATGAATTTTGAATTGATTTAATAGGAAGCAGCCGCCTTATTCTTTGACCTTTGCGTAACCAACCCACGTGAAACTACGTGTTCCTATCTGATTCATTTAATAGTTGGTTATGTTTATATTTGGTTGTGTTATAATTATTTTCTGCGTTAATTAACAATTACTTGTAAATACTAAGTAGTTATCTACAGTAGGACACCAGGATATCTGTGTTTGATGCACTCGATGAGACGAGCTGGCTTGCATTTTAGGATGCAGCTTGAACAGGGGTGACCAAACCTATACGGAACGTTATTTGAGGCGCATTTCTTATGTCATTCCCAGTATTTAAGTAAAGAGTGAGTTTGGTGCTTTGTCCATAAAATTACGTGATTGCAGCCTGTCAGTAAAAACAGTTAAAGGTTGACAACCGCACGGACAGTCGCGTTAACGACCCCTGTAAGCTGTATGTAATGGCAACGGTAAAGTTGTCTGTGTGCATGCCATTAAGGCGTATCAGGTAGTGGAGTTGTGGCTCCCCTCATTCCTAACCTCGGGACAGGATGGGGTGAGTGGTTAGCTTCATACACTCGTCGCTTAACACCCCGGGAAAGAGTCCCCGGCACGAATCAAATGAAAGACTAGTTGAGCCCCAGTACTGGTCTGGACGTTTTGGAGAAGAGATAAATATCTTCTCCCCTGCCGGGAATCAAAGGACGATACCCCGAACGTACACCCGCAGCCTAGTCACTGTACTGACATGCTGCTGTGAGCAGGCCTACGTAGGGAAAGAGATGAATTCGAGCACACCGACATGAACCTGGTTGTTACTGCCATCTTTCGGCAGTCACTATGTACGGGACTGAGAGATGGCAGTAGTAGTCAAATGTAATGATAGTAACTGTTTTGATATGTTTTAAGGGTTTACTGCAACATGTTTCGGCCCATGTACAAGAGCCATCAGGCTGACAAGGTACCAAATAAAAATTTGCTGTGTAAATCATATTATATTGTTTTACATTACCCATGTACACGGTTGCGATCTGAACTTGCAGTATCGTAACGGTATACGACAAGCCGAAACCGTACAACATACAAAAACAGCTAGTTGTGATCGAAGGCTACTGTCCCTACATCTGTATGTCTTTATCACAACGGGATGTGACACTCAAAAGTACTTCCATGTCTGTATCCCAGAATGCTCTGTAGAAACACAGAAAATTGAGAAAGATATTCGAGCAGTTGCGTGATGGTATAATAGTGTTAAATGCTAACGTTTGTGAAGTCTTTACTATTTTAAATGTTACAAATATTTACGACCTAATCGTTACAAGTAAATACCCTGCCTCAGGTATACATGATGCTACAAGTTGCCAAGAATGTAAATCTACACACCGAAGGCACCCGTACACGCAAAGCGCAATTCTGCTTTCATATATGGCAGTATCTGCACGTGCAGTGAATATATGGCAGTATCTGCACGTGCAGTGAATATATGGCAGTATCTGCACGTGCAGTGAATATATGGCAGTATCTGCACGTGCAGTGAATATATGTGTCTCTTTAGCCTCTGAAGTTGAACGTCATCATTTTTAAAACGTAGGACACGTGTCACTTAATATCAACCATAGTGCCACGTTAGATTAACGAAAGCCACTTCAAGTGATATAAATATATGGTGCATGTCACTTTAAGTGACGTTGTTGCTTACCCAACTACAGAAGCTATTAATCGTGTACCTGCCCACCGTTTACAAATATTAAAAATTATTGGACCTAAATACAGTAACAATGAAATATGTGAGAAAAATGTAGTACTTCCCGTAAGGCTACCATTTCTGACAGTACTATATTTATAAATGTTTACAGAGGGTAAGAGCAACACAGTTTTTCGGTGTGTCACTTCATATCCATGCTCGGCGTTATTCTGTGGTGTCGTAATGTTTATCCTAAACCGCAGGCTTTCGCTGCTGGAGTTCAGTTAGTTGGGCCGGTTGGCGGTATTGTAGATCTGCATCCATAAAATGGGCCCCTGATAATCTAAAGAATATTTTGCCTTGAATATGAAAACTGTGACGCTTGCCGAAACGTCGGTATATCTGGATTCCACTACGCGCCGTAATCCCGAAACCCGATCCAGCAGTTCCTATTTTATTATTGTTATTATTATTATTAGTTAAACCATCCGAATACCGCTTTGTACTCCTTTTGCTTATTTCTGCCCGATACGTTGCGTCTCGTTTCGTTTCGTAGTCCTGACCCGTTCTACCTACTCACAGTAGGTGTCGAGGTTGTTTATTTTCACTCGATCACACACATCACAGTCGGTAGGACTCCTCTGGACGAGGGATCGGCCCGTCGCAGAGGCCTCTACCTCACAACACACAACACTCACAAGAGACAAACGTTCATGCCCCCGGTGGGATTCGAACCCACGATCCCAGCAAGCGCTCGGCCGCAGACCTACGCCTTAGACCGCGATACGTTTCGATCCTAGAATAATTGTGTGTCGTATAAAGCATCTGCACAGCAAGCTGCAGAAGATGCACTGGAAGAAAAGACAGATAAGCAATACAGCATGTGTGCGTTGATAACATTCGGAATAAAACGAAATTCTAATATATACATCTTATGTACGCAAGAAAGCATTATACTTACTGTGTTTTAAAACCACTGACCTTCCGTATACTGTAATGCGAGCCACCATTATTAGTTAAATATGTGATAAATGCCCTAGAAGATTACCCTAGGATCAGAACATATCGGGCAGGAATTGGTGAAACATTCATAAGTCGGAAAGACTTTATTTCTTAAGCATGATACATTTCTGTAGTTTAATTTAACGACGCTATAGTGACTGGCTATGTATTGTAGTGTTTAGTTACTGGATGTTTAACAACATTACTTTAAGAATGATGCGAAAAAATATGCTGTGGTTTATTTAAAACTATTTTATTACTTTGAAAGCGGACCACGTACATTGTGACATTTTATATAATTTCATAATGTCTATGCATTTCGACTAATTTAGCTGTTACTGTTACAGGTAAAACATGTATAATTTAATAAGCCTTTCCTGACACTTCTGATCAAATTTAAAGAGGATGAGGATTCAGGATAACCAGTAACCGAAATTAAATAATGAAGTTCTAAGGAAACAAATATTTTTTTAAAATATGTTCTAAAAGAATTTGATAACATTTTATGAATGTTCTGTAATTTTAAATAATACAGAAGGTAACGTCACGAACACAACATTTTAACTGCAAGGCTAAACAACTAATATTAATGCATGTAAATAAACTGTTGTAAGGTGTGAGATATCACTATCACATTTGGATTTAAAGTACGTGTTCCAGTATTTTTCCTTTATATGCTTCCGTAGTTGGTTAGCCTCATGATGGCTTTGCTATAAAAGCCTAAATATGTAGCGATATATTATAAACAAACGCTTTTTTTACCAGTGTAAAAGAGTTCTGTCGACTGAGTTAAGAACTTTATCTTGGCGTTATACTACATAGGATCATCAGGGTTATTAGTTCGAAAATTTAACTTACATTGAACACGATGACGATTTTAGAATTTAACAAAACCGTGTTAGGAAGTATGTATTACGGCAAGATGCGTCTAGGAGTGTGCGCCGACGGCTGAACCAGACGAAATGCATGTGCGTTAAGAAATATAATAGAACGTTGTGGCAATGTAGGTGGTCGTTACTGGACTCTGCGATAAGGTGTGAGATCCTCAAAGCGCTGTTGCTGACGATTCAAGCCTCCAATTTTAAGCTGATTTTGTCTTCTAGTTTTTGCCTGAAGAAATTAAGAAAACTGAGGTCACGCATGAAGGTAGCTATAAATAATAATATCTTCTAAGGGATGGTAAAGTACACATTTTGGGAAAGACAGAAAAATCAAAATCAGTCACGATGAAGTTAAGTGCAAATTAAGATCAAGGAATATGTGATTTCAGTAAGCTCAGAAAGCGTTTATCTTCTTAGTTTCTGTTTGATAATGTAAATACTGACATGCACAGAACTGTAATTCGACCACTGATGTAAGGTGTACGTGTAGGACTTGGTGTCTTATTCTGAGGGAAGAAAATGCCAACGCGTGTTGAAGGTATCTGGAAGAAGGATTTTGAGAAGATGCTTTCTCACAAGAGGGGGTAATAATGTGTACGGAGGCATTCAGGTAGCAAGGAGCTTCCTAATTTTTATGCCTGATTTTTGGATGTGAGGAAACAAAACTGTGTGACATGTGTGGACTCTCAGAGTATCATTTACAGCGTAAGCCCTTACCGTTATTTGAATTATTTTTATGAATCTCTTGACCCTATTTAAATAACTGCCACGCGTTTGTACCCTTTATGAAAAGTTAAATTTTTGGTGCCGCTCCTTTCCTCCGTTTTTCTATCAGATTCTGCACGGAAGTGAATTCGTTTCGCTGTCACTGTGGCCTATAACGACCTGCTCCAAAGCATTACTCTTTCCCTTGAGCTGAAGATCATAGTCGGTGCCTTGCAGCCGCAGCTCCGTCCAAGCATCCAGTCGGTCTGCTACAGCCTGCGTCATGTCCTTCCGCCAGCCTCCGGTTTCTCCTCGACGAAAGAACTGCAAGTCTGCTTGCTCCGGAAGCCCATAGCGCTCTCTCTCTATCCGCGCAAAGCTTTCCAGGTTCACAGCCGGGTTCGACTTCATGTTACCGAAACTCAAATGATCTGCCAGCTGATGGACTTTGTCTTCACTCATCGTCTTCCCCAAAAATTCCGCAGTCTTCTTTATCACTCCAGGCAAATCCTGAGGCAGAAGAGTGCATTACAGTTAAAGATATTTAAGTACGAAGGAGTTGAAACCAGTGAAGGACAACTCGCGAGAGTTTTCAAATAAATGTAAGTTATGCTGCTCCGGCATAACTGATGACAGCTTTTTCAGTGGTTTGGTAAACTTTGCACAAATATTTAAAATTTAATAAACACTAAAGTTGTAACGGGATACCTGCATATTCCTGGGCAAACTGAGTTTGTTGGAAATTTTAGAGGTGGGAGTGAGAATAATACGGACTGGTAACTTGACCGTGCCCCCTTATTCTTTCCGTTCTGTGTTCGTTCTAGTAATAATCAGTGCAAGTGTCTTTCAGTGATGATTTTGTAGAGTGGGATTTCATGTGTTTCTTAAAGGATATCAGTGACGAATAAACAGGGCAAGCTCCTCATTGATGTTCTTCCATTCTTAAAAACAGTGTAAGTCCAAAAAATTATAATTACATTTATTGTAATTTTGCTAATAATTAATTAATAATAATTATTTTAGTTTTTTATTCGCTTAATATAAAGTAAATTTTCCTTGGAAAGGAAGACTTAGTGGTAAACATCCGCCCGCGTAGGGCTTGGATTTAAGTCTTCAGCGTGTATGTTGTTATTTATTTCACTTTGGGACACGAATGAAATTTAAGGGAATAGCAAAACTTGGTTTTGCTTGAGAACTAAGTACGTGTACGGACGATACGAGACCGGAAGTGTAAGGAGGAAGGAGAAGATTCAGTTGCGAGGAGATTAACAACTCTGTAGTTGTCACCAAATGTTATTACCGTCATGAAGTTAAAGAGGATATCGTGGGTGGAGTCAGTAGCACGAATAATAGGGAAGACACTCGTGATAAATTTTAGACTGAAAAGGGGAGAGTCCCTTTGGTTCACCTAGACGTAAGTGGGGATGATATTAAAATGTACCTCAAATAAATAGAATTTCCGGTTGCAGGACGGACTTATCTGTATCCGGATAGGGACTAGTGGCGAACCCGTGTGATCTCGTCAACGGATTATCCGATTTAATAAAGTATGCGGAATTACTTTCATGGCTGAAGTTTTACAAGTTTTCCACGGACTTTGTTCCATGGAATTAATCACAGTTACTCATAATGCATTCCATCTGGTGGCGTTGCTAAGCCAAAGAAGCCCAGGGCGGTTTCGAAATCTTGTGTAGGCCTTTAGGCCTATACATTTTTGTAGGACTCCATGCACGGCGGATCGGCCGATTATTACAAGGCCTGCACAGGACAACACAGACGCCAAGCGAGGATGTACATGGATACATACACATATTCCCCAAGTTGAAATTACGATAGCACCTGCTAGAATGGTAAAGAACGTAAGTCAAAAAACGGTGGGAAAAGCATTAGTTCCTGGTGTTAAAATGCGCAGTTCAAATTTGCCTTCTTTAAAGTTCTTAGCATATACGTAAATATGGTAACAGCAGCCAATTTGTATAGCAGACTCTCGGCACACAGTGTCAGCTATGTGCGTTTGTTCTTTCTGCCTAGACTGAAGACAAACTTTTAACAAATTCACTCTCTGAACAGTTTTGCTGACTACAAAACGTAACTCTGTAACAACTCTGCACCATCTGCAGCTAAAATCCACGAATATCAAGTTTCTAATCTTACCTAATTTTGAACGAAACATTCAGAACATATATTCGTTTAGCGACATTGTTATACATTTTTCAAGTTTACCGTTAGGAATCTGAACCCGACACTATAGCGAACCTATAATTTGAAGTTCTGGATTTATTTTACTTATTTTCGGTAATAAATAGCTTTTGCCTTAAAATCAGTACAAATGGGACTCCACAGGATTTCTGAAAATATTCATAATCCTAAACATGTTTGCGATATGACCATTACCATTCTGATATAGAAATCTGTTAGCGTTCGCGGCAGTTTAAAATTGTGAAACACAGAAGAACCTGTGGGGGTGTCCGATAACACGTTCGAAAGGTTACTTTTTCCTGTTGCTATTATTGTAAATAAATGTTTTGCAATCCGAATTACGAAAGCTGCAAAATTGCGCTATTTTGAGCTACAATAGCAACAGATCTTTTAAAACGAGGATGCATGAAACTGAACACAGTAATTAGTAAAACTGTATATCAAAGGCCAACCGCAGACAAGGTACTGAATTCCTCGGTTAGGAAGGTGTAGCTCCTGGAAAATTTTTTCCTTGGACTTCATGACCCTTGAGGATGGGACCGATACCTTGTCTCGAAACCTCGGTAAAGGATTACCCCTGTACGCTGCATAATGTCCCAGAAGATCGCAGATCTCAAACTTCTTCTTCTTCCTCTTCCTCTTCTTCTTCTTCTTCTTCTTCTTCTTCTCCTCCTCCTCCTCCTCCTCCTCCTCCTCCTCCTCCTCCTTCTCCTCCTCCTCCTTTTCCTCCTCCTCGTCCTCCTCCTCCTCCACTTCCTCTTCCTTAACACAATGGCCATTTGAGTCTGGCCGTGGCTTCTCTCACTATAGATTCTCATTCTGCTCTGTCCAAAGTTTCTCTTCTACGTCTTTTTAAATCCATGTTCCTCAATTACGGTTCTACATCATCCACCGATCTCAGTCTAGGTCTTGCCTTTCTTTTCTCCTTCCTCCTGGTTTGCCTCCCAGTAACTTCTTTCCTGTTCTTTCACCATCCCTTCTTACAACATGCCCAAGCCATTCCGATCTACGTACTGCAATTACGGTTACAATATCTGAAGATTTAAATTTATTATAAATTTATTGATTCATTTTTATTCTCCAGTAACAATATTCGTATGTTGGTCCACATTTTTCTTAGTATTTTCCTTTCCCATGTCATTAAGACTCCTTCCGTTTTATCTGTCAGTGTCCGTGATGCAGCACTGTAGGCACAATCGGTCTTACAAATCTTTTATAAAAACGTATCTTTAACAACTGGGGTAGGTATATTTTCTTCTGCAAATGGCGTAGTGCATGTTAACATTTATTGCCAGCATTAATTCATGTATTTATATCTGCATCACCCTCATTCGTGTGTGTTACTAAGGAACCTTGATATATGGAAATCTGACACATAAACAGTAAAAATTTAAATCCGATTTCATATTCACATTCATATTCGTAGCTTCTCATCTTCGCCTGGTAGCCTTTTCACTTGCATATCTCGTCTGTTGCGAACTTTACTGACAAGGTTTACATCATTACTTTCTGAGCATAAAAATCGCTTTATTAATGCAATGTGTATAACGAATTGCAGACATGTTGTTTACAGACATTTGACTAATCAGCGAGGCAGCGCCCATTAGTTACCTGAACAGCAAGGATATGTTTGCCTCACTGCTAATTATCTCTATTTCCGTTTATTCCAACATGCATATGTAGCCAACCTTTTGTACCAGAATAGTCCCATTTCATTTAAAATTTCTTTTGAGTTCAGTGAGCCGCTGTATAGTTGGATATGAATAGACAGCCATACACATGTATACATACATACATACATACATACATACATACATACATACATACATACATACATACATACATACATACATACATACATACATACGTACATACATGTATACATACACACACACACCCTTACATACATACATACATACATACATACATACATACATACAAGCATACAAACATACATACATACATACATACATACATACATACATACATACATATATACATACATACATACATACACATACGTACATACAAACATACGTACATATCGATACACAGATAATGAGACAGATATCTTCGGTGTGGGCGACTGTTATTTGAAACATGTTTATTATACATACTAAATATTTGTCGACCAGCAAAGTAAAATACTTACCACTCGCCACGGCGATTGCAATGCCGCAAGCGGTGCAGCAGCAATTTATACGAATATCTACAATGAATGTGTGTCAGGATAGTGAGGTGCACAAGATCTGAAAGAATGCAGCTGTAAAATGGATCACACTGTTCCTTCTGTTTTATTTTACATGTCACTTGAAACAGGAAGTGATTTCACATACTGCCTAGTTTTTGCGCTCTTCTGAATAAATATATTCATCTTTGGTAATGCAGTTACAGGTCAAATCAATCTGCGTGTGTATACGGCCTCAGTGTGAGGAATCGGCACAAACATGTCAGTTACATGTAGATAAACAACGGAAAAAAAGCATGCGCACGACTGGGAAGCCACAAGATGTAGAACTGTGCAGAGGTTACGCAACTACGTGACTGCATGCAGAAAAGCCCTCCTCCGGAAATTATTGGTCTTTTGGCTGGCGAAGATATTCCCCACATTTTGTGGGGATCGCGAGTTTATTAATCGCTTTCACTTTTTTTAATTTATATTTTGCCGCCACCTGTGAAATAATCCCATAAAAACGTCGCCATTTTTAAGGATTGCGTGGGCTCGCCGTTATAATTCAAAGCGGTGCTGGCAGTAGCGGTTCTGCCGGTAGTCCCAGGTAATTTCAGGCTTTCGTCGCGACGTAAATGAGATCTTCGATGTTGTGGGATTTTACGCAGCGTAGCTTGGTAGTTACCGACGTTGCGGGACAACCTATTGCTCCTGTCTTCAAGGATGAAGCAGTCCAAGAAGTCTTACACACAGAGCTGCCATGGTCACTTCACATACATACGTAACTAACTCACTAATGAACAAACTGCACGGAGCAGAGTTATTCTTGAAAAGCTAATGGTTCCTGAACTAGTCAAAAAATTCCCCGCATTTCCTGGAACCCATTGGCCCATTACCGTGTTCGCCAGACCCCGCCACTTCTCTCTATCCCGAGCTAGGTCAATTCACTTCACTTCCTCCCAACTGATTTCTTTAAGATCAATTTTAATATTATCCTCCCATCTACGACTAGGCCTTCCAACTGATCTCTTTCCTTCAGTTTTCCTCACCAGCACCTGTATGCACCTCTCTTCCCCCTCATACGTGTCATACTCCCTGCCCATCTCATTCTTCTCGATTGATCACCCACATAATGTATGTAGGCCCTCCATAAACACACATGCAGAGTGTGGAATGTGTCACATGACGTAGCCGGACTGTTGTACCAGTGGTGTGACCGTGATGGCTCTGTGTGAGGTCTTAAATTGGTGGCCCAACTGTCGCGTGGCAGAAGCCGCAAAATCTGTCAAGCTGAAAATCTACTTACAGACCTAAAAAAACGCAAAATTCTTAAAAGCAGTAATGTGCCCAATGCTTGAAGACGAAGAACAAGAAGATTAGCCGTGTGCTGTGTGTGAGTGTTCGTGGAGTGTTTTGGCTGAAGGGAATATTAGTTGGTTTTTTTATTCTCTTGTCTTTTATGTTTGACTAAAAGAGATGGATGTAGGTGGTTGTTCGCGGACATGCTGTCCTCTTCTTCTATTATACGGGAGACTGATTTTTATAATGTAGTTTTCCTTTACCCGTTAACATAGCAGAATTTCTAAATTGGGCCCTAGAAGAAGGAAATTCTTTTACTTCTCGCCCCCCTGTAGCTGCTCTACACTCTATGCCGCAATCAAGTCGCAGCTTTGAGGTAAATTTATTCATGACTCGCAGGGGGTAAATGTTTCAGCCAAATAAAGGCCCTGCTCAGTAGTCAAGTGCGTACGTAGATTTATAACCCTAGTGCAAGATTCTACTTGAGCATAAATTATCCTCAAGAGATCGAGCAAACGGAGTTCTGGGTGAATATTTTCAAATCGTGAGAACAGGGTAAAAAGTATATTCGAATTCCATTTGCATCTTTCCTGCATTAAAATGTCAACAGATCATATTTACATGAATTTAACTTACTGATTGACTTACGTATGTCACAGTATAAGAAGATGATCGTTTCTCTACCGTTTACAAGTTTTAGTCTTGCAAAATCTTGTAGCATTTCTTTTGTCCCGAAGTTAATATTTGGTGACAGTGACATATTAAAGCCTTTTGGCTCGAAGATACTATTGGGTGACACAATGACACATTATAAAATGGCATTTATTTTCGCTCTAAGATAATATTCTACATACTTATTAACCACAGCCTGCCACAGAATTATTTTTGATTGTCCTTAGTAGCTCTGTTTGTCATTGGAATATGTATATGCTATTGAAACCGGCGAAGTAGTTTGTCTTCTCGAATACAGTGCTCATGTTCATTATGACATCCAGTTTTGTGATAAACAGTGTGAGATATAAACTGTTAGAAAATAATTTTGAAAATTATTCTGATATTGATCCTGGTGGAATGGTAGAACAATATGGAAAGCTGGAAGAAAGTACCGTTTACACTGGTCTGACGTATGGTTCGCGGCGAGACGGGGTATTTGCAGACTTAGAGGGAACACTGGTCAGAGGAAGTTACAACAGAAAATGCAGACACTGTCGAGTTTCAACCTTGAAGGCGGTGTTATGGTAAGCACGGTGATGAAATTCTGTGTCAGGTTAAACCTCGTTCGATACTGTCAAAGCGGTCGTTGCGGCTAATAGGCAGGACTGCTTTCCAAACGCAACCTTGAAGGAACGTAAGGAACAAAAATGTACCGAGTTCTTTTATCATGCTTTTCCAGACGTGTCTGTGGGATTTAATGGCGCTGTCTCATCTACCAAGGTTTTCATTATCTCAAGTAAACATTCGGAGAATAACTCCAGTTTTTATTAGCGCTAGTAGGGTGAGGAATGTTTGCTTTCTTTGTACAAAGTGCGTAACGTGAACGAATAATGTGGAATTTGTGCTTGTTATTCCTTCTGCGTGTTTCGCTTTCGAAAGAAAACGGATTTTGATATAACTTTGTATCATAAGCCTACACTGCAACTTGAGAGCCAAGTATGATTTTGTTTCGTATGTGTAAAATATAATCCTTGCTTTACATTGAGCCGAAGAAAATAATTGCCTCGTGTAATGAAGCACTGTTTGTACAAAATATGCCTTGTAGCTACACAGGCGAAATAGAAATTAAGGAAATGTTAATATCTAAAAGGTCCAATGTAAATCCTTTTATTGTGTACCGCTTTTATGAAAGAATCAACTGTCCGTGGTAGACACGTGGTGTGTGTGTGTGTGTGTGTGTATGTGTGTATGTGTGTGTGTATGTGTATGTGTGTGTGCGCGCGTGTGTATGTGTGTGTATTTATGTGTGCGTGTGTATGTGTGTTTGTGTGTGCGTGCGTGCGCGTGTGTGTATGTGTATGTGTGTATGTGCGCGCGCGTGTGTATGTGTGTGTGTGCGCGCGCGCGTGTATGTGTGTGCATGTGCGTGCGTGCGTGCGAACAAAACATTCGCGCCCAATCAGTACCTCCAGTACTGTGTGGGATGTAACAATTATAGCTGTCTTTCGTAGTGAATCTGTTGAATGCCTTCCTGATAAGTCTTCAGAATTTTTCCTTAAACTTTTGTTACTCTGCTGGTGGCCCCAGTTATTATCGGTACTTTATGTTTCACATTCTTCGTATCTCTGTACATTATTATTATTATCACCTTTATGCAGGGTATTTGCAATTTCATACCTGCAATTACATACCAGACCATGTTTGTAGGGTATATATTATTGCAGCTGTTTTGTAGTTAAAGTAATGTTACACGTCGTCGTCGTCGTCGTCGTCGTCGTTATAGTAGTAGACGTAGTAGAAGTAGCAGTATTAGCAACTTTTAAGTCGCGGTGCGTGTTAAGTCCACCGTCAGGACACAAAATATTGTAAGTCACAACGCCATCCAAAGCGTTCCTTAATAACTCTGTTTTCCTTACGCTTCACTCAGGAACTGAGCTTCTATCACGGCGATATGTTGGGGGAAAAAACACATTTCTCACTTTCCATCTTTATTTGATACTTTATCTTTTCTCGGCCCAGGGCTGCTCAGTCTCTATTGATGACGGCACTGAATTTGCCCCGCAGCTGCAATGTCTTTCGTGCCAAGTTCTGCCATCTTGTCTTAGCAAGGCGGCGTGTACGGCTGTCCGTAATTTCTCCAACCACTTCATGGAAAGTATTTCCTTAGTTTCTTAATTAAATGCCCCTCCCGCTTCTAGCCACGCTTATGGCAGACGTTTTTAACATGCACGAAGAATGTATTGCTCATAATGCTGTAAAGAAAACTGGCGCAAAAGTTCGTCGACGCTCCTTTCAAAATCTTACTGAACAATAAATGTATTCGCAGTACAGCTGATAACCCCGTCTGTTTTCCTTCGAATGCTTCTATCTCTTGAAACTAACAGCTACTGTAAGTTAATAACTGTATGATTTAGTCGAATATTTTGTGCATAATTCCCGCGTTTAAAAATTCAGGCTGATTTTAGTTCTTCAGATTGAATCTCAGTTTCGCATGGTAAGTTTTAGAATTTTCTCAGCTACATAGCTGAGGCACGGCCGATCCCCTTGGCCGCGCTTTCTGAGGCCGCTCTCTTGCTATGATTGCGGTGTCGATTCCAGCCGGATACATGGGTGTCTGTCTGTTGTGAGTGTTGTGTGTTGTGAGGTAGAGGTCTCTGCGGAGGGCCGATCATTCGTCCAGAGGCGTCCTACAGAGTGTGGTGTGTCTGAGTATGATATCGAAACCTCAACAGTGAGGCCTAGGCCTACTAGGGCTGTCGAGCCATGAAAAAAAAAATAGCAGAAATTCCGTTCTTCTGGGACGCGACGTTGAGTCAATGGGTTATAGGATCCCGACGTTTCGGGGAAACGCAGCATCGTATTTCAGATCAGCCGAATCCTCAGTTTCGCATTTCTGCCATATTTGTGATCCCTAATATAACATCAGTTCATGCAGAATGTATAAGTGCGTTTATGGTTTATCTCCCTACGCATTTAGAAGCCTACGTCCAGCTGTTTATTAGGGGTTGCTATCACTTCAAAAATAAAAAAGAATTTCGCGTAACGGCCGTTGAACTGCATTACTTTCTCCAAAATTTTTGGCATAGAAAAAAGAATAAAATGTTACTTCGAATAAATGTTGCCGTACCTAATATCTGTGCTCAAGAAGGTCAACGTAACAGGGGAAGAGGAAGCTGCATAACGGCGAGCTTCGTGGCCTGTAGTCCTCACCAAGTATTGTTTGGGTGATCAAATCAAGGAGAACGAGATGGCCCAGGCATGTAGCACGTATTGGGTAGAGCCTAGGTGCGGAGAGAGGCGATTTACATGCAGGGTTTTGGTGGGGAAACCTGATGGAAGGAGACCACTTGGAAGACCTAGGCGTAGATAGGAGGATAATATTATAAATGGCTATTCAAGAAATAGCGTAAGAGCGTGGACTGAATTGATCTGACTCTGAAATAGAGAGTCATGTAATCCATACCAAATTTAATGAAAATTCTGCGATTGTTTCAGCCGTTGTTATTACAGTGCATGAATGACTACAGTGGCACAGGACGTGTTGATACATACGGTTGATCGTTAATTACTTCATTCAACGGTAGTAGCTCAGCTTCTTAGATTAAGTGGAGAGATGATTATCGATCTAGAGTTGGTTCTGCTTCCGTCTTCCGGTTTGTTTGTTCGTTTGTTTTTTTCTTAGTTATTTAACTACACATTCTCGGTTACGTGCATTAAATTGCAACGAAAGAATTAGTAATTGTGAAAGATGTAAAAGCAAGAATTATCTCTTTTTTAATGTATGGTACCTTGTCAGTACTTGGCTGGAATGACTGAGAACAATTAAGAGTATAAGAATATCCGGACTGCAGGCTCAGAACCAAATTCACGACCTTCCTTCAATGGTAAATCCCTTCTCCAATGACACGTCAGCAAAACAAAATACATTTTTTTACATGTTAGGCGCGTTAGCATAGTCGCGAAAAACACCTATTAGCCTCGTCATGTCCGTCCGTCCGTCTGTCCGCAGGTGTCAGCTCGGCTCCCATTGGAAGGATTTCTGTGAAATTTAATATCGGGGGCTTTTAGAGAAACTGCAGATTTGGTTAAAATGGGGTAAAAATATCGTGCACTTTACGTGAAGACCTGAGTACTTTTTATTGTTGCCAGCGACATTAAATCACCATAAAATCAGTCTCTTCGAGTGAAGTGGTTAGGATAGCGGACGAGGTATAAACATTACGCGAACGCGCCACAATTTTGCGTTGTGCGTACATTGCCTATCGTGTTTTAGGCAGACCTGTGTGGTTATCATTCAACATTGTTACTGATATTCCGAAGGGAGATTAATGCCAGTAATGCTGATAATAAGAACAATGATTTTCAGTATAATGGACACGAACCGCATGTGTGACGCAGGGCAGCTGTAATATTGTGTATATTAAGCACACCAGAACGGTGGGCAGTACCCAACATATGTACAGTGGCATAAATAGACTACTGTCCAGCACCATACTGATGCATACACAGGTAATTGAAAACTGTAGCCTACAGTCGTTCATTTGGAACACTCTACTATGGAGATATCGATTATGTAGGAATTGGTTTAATGTGAGATATGCATTTAGGGAGTATAAGTTGTAATGACAAGAGAATATAATTGCTGTAAAATGTGACACTGAAATGCAAAATGTACTTTATACCTCTGCAACGTTTATATAAATGTAATCATGTGTGTTTCTGTAAATGAAGCAGTGGCAAAGCTCAGATTTTTGGGCCCCTGTTCAAAGCATGCAGACGGGCCCTGGCGTACCAGTGGGGCACACAGCCACTTTTAAAAAAGAACTGTCATAAATACACTTGGTTTTCAAATAAAGCTGTTTATTTAAATTTACTGTTTTGAGTTCTCGCGAATCAGCTTGCAATTTCCCCTAGTAGTAGGGGGTGTTCAGTAACTGTAAAAGGTGTACTTTATTGCGAACGGGTCGTGAGCCACTATATTTTTGGGCCCCTATAATTTGCATACTCTTTCTGTATGGTAGCTACGCCCCTGAAATGAAGGTAGACCACGGAATAATACGTTAGGAAGCCAAGACAGTCCATCGTCACCACATTGCACGTCCTTGGCAATTTTTGGGCCCCTATAATTTGCATACTCTTGCTGTATGGTAGCTACGCCCCTGAAATGAAGGTAGACCACGGAATAATACGTTAGGAAGCCAAAACAGTCCACCGTCACCACATGGCACGTCCTTGTCAGTTTAGTGTTCACCATTTCATGTCATTCGAAACTTCATGACGTATGCAATAAAGATAGCATCGTGAAATAAATTCATTCCTATAACGTAGCGTACTGGATGCAGTAATATGGAGGCAAAGTGTGATGTGACATGTAATGCTGAAGTTAGTGTCATCCCTCAGATTAACAGTGTGGTGTCGAAATATATCAAGAGTTTAAATATAAATATGGTAAATGATTTTATAAAATTGCTTTTTGAGGATAAATCGATTGGATAGTGTTATTATTTTGCGACTGTTATTTGTTCATAGTTCATTAAGTAACGCTGACAGCAAATCTGGCTGTATAGAATTTGTTGGTTGTATGACAATTATGGAATGGAAGGCGTGTGAAGACTGGGGGAGTGGCCTGATTTGAGGTATTGTACCTGACATTTTCCTGGAGGTACTAAGAAAAACCACGAAATTCTGAACCAGTATAATCTGTGTCCCAGAACAGGGCACCTCACCACATCATGTCAGTAGCTTCCTGCTTGATCAGGATTGCTCAGTCGTGTAAGTCATATGGTAAAGAAAGTATTTGTGGGGAAACCAGATGGAAGACGAAACGCAGGAAGATAGAATTTAAGGTGGTTGGACTGTATTGAGAATGATCTGAAATTGGTGGGTGTCAAGAGATGGAGGGACAGAGCAGAAGGCATCCGTGTGGGTTATAATTCCGAAGGGCGCACTGGTTAAACTCTAAGGACCGTATGCCGAAGAAGAAGAAGAAGAAGAAGACGAGGAGAAGGAAGAAGAGGAAGAAGAAGAAGAGGAGAAGGAAGAAGAGGAGGAAGAAGAAGAGGAAGAAGAAGAAAAAGAGAAGGAAGAAGAGGAAGAGGAGGAGGAAGAAGAAGAGGAAGAAGAAGAAGAGGAGAATGAAGAAGAGGAAGAAGAAGAAGAGGAGAAGGAAGAAGAGGAAGAGGAGGAGGAAGAAGAGACGGAAGAAGAAGAAGAGGAGGAAGAAGAAGAAGAAGAAGAGGAGGAGGAAGAAGAAGAAGAAGAAGAAGTATGAATGGAACGATATAAAGCCTAAATGATCACTGTCGTAAGTACTGAGGTGACAGTACTGGGGCGTGGAATAAAGCTCCCCACTTTCTCTTTGCAGGTCTGTTTCTCGAGCTGTCAGTCTTTGTATATCAGAGAGTTTGCTTTTGTTGTAGCGGCGTGTTCAGGTTAGCTCAGTACAGAGGCGTTGCAAAGGACTGTGTCTGAACTCACCCTTTTCATTTCCTCGTAAGTATTGAACAGGATATGACTCTCATCCCTCAGTCTCCAGTAGTCCAGGACATGATCCCAAAATGGACTGTACACAACTGCAACAGTGCATAATACACATCAGTCATGTTAATGCATCTGTTCACTGTGCAGGCATGGCAACAAGTGCGCACACGTGTAAATTGTAATGAGAAGTAACTCGTATAGACTGCATTAAGTTATATATTTTAACCTAATTTTTGTATCACTGCTAGAAATATAATCACCATTTTTAATTAAATTTTAATTATATTAATACACTGACATCTAGCAGCTACCTCGTATACATGCTTTACTACATATTTAACAACGATGTGGGTTTATGTTACCATACGCCTTTTTTCCCTTTGTGATTGAGGCTCCCTGAAGGTAGCTGATTTAAACTAAAATACGTAGGAGAATGTAAACTATAAAATAGTACACCGTGTTTTTTGTCTGTTAAAAAAGTTAATTAATTGAAATTGTATATAATAAATACTGCAGTCAGTTTTTAAAACACCAATATACAGCTTCAATAAATCTTCCTTCCAATAAATTCGTGTAACATCTAGTGCTTAAATGTTAATATTTTGTAAGCGTTGCTGTAAAATTATTGCTTTCGTACAATTTTTTCGTAAAACCAACTACTGCACAATTACATTTTTATACTCTCCGACATGTTTCGGCCGTAAATATTCGGTCATCTTCAGGGAGAATTCTGCCTGTAGATGACAGAATAGTTGCGGCCGAAACATGTGGGAGAGTATACAGATGTAGTTGTGCAGTAGTTTGTTTTACTAAAAAAATTGCATGATAGTTAACTGCACGGAAAATATACAATATTAAATACAGCTTTCGTGTTTCTTACAAATCAGAACGATATTACAGAAGATTATCAAATTCAGTATTTTCCAAGCAGACAATGGTCCGTCCTGTTGAAACATATGATAAGAGAGGTGAAATGTCTGAAACACTCACGGACGTCGGAGAGGAAGGCGTCAATAAAATCGTCAAACGTGCCTACGTATCCATTCCATAGCCTGTGATGGTGGTAATAAGACACAGCAGCGTCCTTGGGATCTCGTGCTACGTAAATAATCTGCCAACAAAGAAAGGGTCTCTCTGTACATTTATTCCAGTTCAAAGTCACTTTTATGCTATTAACTTTCTAGCGTTATCAGTCATCGCAGTCTTTGTGTATACATACGTGCATAGAATACGATGTTACGGAAAGTGGGCCTGTTTCTGTCTTCTGACCTGTCTAGTTCGGAAAACCTACCGCAGGAGTCCGCTAAAAAGAGTTAATCCTGTGACTGATATGCGCTTTTAGGCAGACCCTATGACCGAAACGTCCATTTTTAGAAACGACGTCGGAAAAACCAAGCACTAAAGTCTGTAAATTAATATTTATTGTGTTACACCTGAACCATATTTATTCAGAATTACTGATCTGTTCTTATCTTACGCGTGCTGAAGGCAAGATTTTTGTGGTGTGAAATAACTGTGTTTGTGTACTTAATGTGTATTACATAAACTTATAAATCCATACACACGTGTGTGCGCGTGCGTGCGTGCGTGCGTATTGTTACGGGATGTGTCGTACACAGCGGCAAAATTAGAGTGGGCTGTTGTTACGAAGCCTTTGTAGGGCGTGGGCCCGCGACGGGGAATGCTTAAGTTGGATTGTCTTCAGACTGTTTAACCTCTTAAAGCCTAGCGGTACGTTTACATACGATCAGGTTTAACATTAAAAAATTCTACGTGGTGCCCACATTGCGTTTATGTGTTTTGTATGGATCTCAGAACAAACAGCAACTTTTGCCTTATAAAACATTAAGAGATTGGTTTTTATAACCGAAGTGGAGAGTGTTTACAGCGCGGTACGCACTGAGTCCTTATATAAAACAGATACGCTTCGTCTTTAAAGGGTTAATATCTGTGGAGCTCTTCTAACTGAAAAGTGAAATCTTATCCTCGGTTATTGACACTTAAAATGCACCCAGCGCCAATTGTCCATAAGGACGGGGACGAAAATACACACCTTACATTAAAAATGATGGCAGTTATGTGTACCGGTGTTGTTAAGCAGGAAATGTGCTTGCGTAACGTTGAAAAGTCGCCGGAGGAACCGTGGGGTTCCGCGTGAGACAGTTTCAGTACCACCGCTGTACAGACATTGTTAATGGATGTCGGTGGAGAAGAATTTTTACAATACGATATCAGTTACGATCAATCTGTGTAAAATATTTTATTCAAAAATGAGCAACTGTGGTGTACACACATCGCACTATACTTGTTACAGCGCTGTTTCAATTTCCCCTTTCCATTAGGTCACCTCTCCGCTTACAGAAGCGCCAATCCATGAAGGCGCATAGATTATGAGGAGGTAGTGTTCCACGCATTATTAACATGACTTTGGATAGAGGCGAGTGACAATCCTCAACCTCCGGCCTATTTACCCCCGGCTGGCGTTGAACACAACGCTTGGTGGGCTGTAGAGACGGCCAGGGTGCGGCCCCGAAGAGGAGAATTTTTGTTGTTACTGCGAATCGAACCCCAGCCGTTGTACACACATCCTTTCATTGCACTGAATGAGATGTACCGAGACGTCTTACATTGTGAATTGTTTTCATATCAGTCATTTCTCTCCTTGTGGCTCGACATGGTACATTTTTGTAATATCATTCCAATGTAATATCATATCATATGATAAGAAAGCGGGAAACCTTGACTGAGACAAATCTGAATGTCAAATGTCGCAGTGTGTACTCTGCTTTTTACTAAGCAGGTAACTGGTTTGAGTCTCAAGCGGGAAACTTAATTAGTAACTCAGGTTTGGCACGGTTTTTGTCACTTCCTCGAAATAAATGCGTGCATTATAACTTACAACCAGCTTCAAAACTTACATATTTCACCTTTGTTTACAGTAATGCCGGATAACGTGCGGTGTAAGTGTAGGCGTATACTGTCTGCACTTGGTTCAGCATCATTAAGCCTTTAAAGCCTAGCGGTGACTTTAATTGCCGACAGGTTTAACATTCAAACATTCTACAGGTGCCCACATTGCGTTTATGCGTTTTGTGTGGATCTTAGAATAAACAGCAACTTTTTCCTTATACAACATCAACAGATTGGTTTTGTGTAACCGAGCTGGAGAGTGTTTACTGCGCGGTAGGCGCTGAGTCCTTGTATAAAAAGGACAGGTTTTGTCTTTAAAGGGTAAAATAAATCAATTATTCAATGCCTATCTAATCGTTCTCGGTTTCTAAATGCAGGAAGGTCAGATGGATGGGGCAGGGAAGAAATTTGGTAGAAGAGTCAGACA
This sequence comes from Coptotermes formosanus, assembly GCA_013340265.1. Classification (NCBI taxonomy): domain Eukaryota; kingdom Metazoa; phylum Arthropoda; class Insecta; order Blattodea; family Rhinotermitidae; genus Coptotermes; species Coptotermes formosanus. The sequence goes on from BLKM01000150.1 coordinate 375,868, forward strand.
GAAATACCACCTGGAAGATGGCTGCGTAGATGGGAGAATAATATTAAAATGAATCTTGAAATAGGATTGGAAGGCCCGGACTGGATTCGTCTGGCTGTATGTAGCGGACAAATGGCGGGTTCTTGTGGATACATTAATGGATCTTCGGTTACCATAAAATGGTCTATATTTCTTCAATAGCTGAGGAACGTTTAGCTTCTCAAGGACGGCCCTTCTGCATGAATTTAGTTGACAACATTACGGTGGTTTAACAAATGTTGGATCGAATGTGATGCGAAAGCTTGATTGGAAACGGTTAGTTGCAAGGCTTGGCGTCAAAATATTCTGCCCACGGTGGAACCGGTTAGTTGCAAGGCTTGGCGTCAAGATATTCTGCGCAAGATGGAACCAGTTAGTTGCAAGGCTTGGCGTCAAGATATTCTGCCCAAGGTGGAACCGGTTAGTTGCACGGCTTGGCGTCAAGATATTCTGCCCAAGATGGAACCGGTTAGTTGCAAGGCTTGGCGTCAAGATATTCTGCCCAAGATGGAACCGGTTAGTTGCAAGGCTTGGCGTCAAAATATTCTGCCCACGGTGTAACCGGTTAGTTGCAAGGCTTGGCGTCAAGATATTCTGCCCAAGGTGTAACCGGTTAGTTGCAAGGGTTGGCGTCAAGATATTCTGCCCAAGGTGTAACCGGTTAGTTGCAAGGCTTGGCGTCAAGATATTCTGCCCAAGGTGGAACCGAACGAAGCACTTCGTAAACTCTTTCATGACATAGGGCATTTAAAGAACTGCCTCAGCGCCCCTTTTGTACAGAGTGCTTCAGATGTGCTTGTATTATATACAAAAGGAAAAGAAACTTTAAAATGTGAGTGAGATGAAAACTGTAAACAAACAAAAGGAAGAAATATAAAACGGTACAGAGTACGGCGTGTAAAAAGACAGACAAAAATAAGGTCATAAATAATACTTTGCAATTGTAACAGTAAACTTCCCCACTTTAAAGGCCAAATTTCTGTGCAGTTCAAAATTCCTTCCGCCGTTTAAATTGCCTTTAGATATTTGGAAATGTTAAGACAATAGCCCTCTTCTTTGCAATAAATTCCTTTACTATAAGTGATTTTTGCTCTTCGTGAAAGCGAGTATTTGTCGTAAATTCAAGCAAGTGCATTGTAAGTAAGGCCAAAGAAAAGCGGCGTGAGATACAGCGTTAATCTGTTCCCCTCTTCTGCCACTTCAGATTTTATTTTTGCATTTGTATGGAATACAATCAACTTGTGTCATATTTTACATGTGACATGTATATCCAGTACATTTACCTTTGGCTTTTTATCCCAAACCTGAATAGGCATCAGATCCTTTGGTAAGTGAGTTTTAAAGATTCTCCTTGTTGTCATTTCATCAAGAAACGTTAAAACATCGCCAGAACTCGTTATCGGCATAGACACAATAGCTGGAGACCTGTGAACAAAGGATTGAATTTGAAAAGCCTTAATTAAACCCATAAAACCGGAACAAAATACGTAAGGCTTGAAACTTTTATTGCAAACAAATTCGCCAGTTGCTCTCGGTCTATCAGTAATCAGCTAAAACCCGACGTTTCGAGGATCTCCTTCAACCTTGTAAAGTTGGTTCACAGCCCGTCATTAATGCGACTGATAGCCCAAGATAGATTTGGTAGACTGACGGTAGAAATTTGCCGCTCTATTGGTGTGCGGGTCGCGGCTGAACGTAGTAGCTAAGGTTACTGCAAACATTAATTTGCAACCTGAATTAATGGAGACAAGAGACAGACTACTTGGAATTTCTCACGGCGATTTTGCAGAAGATCGATACTGCATTGTTTCTTAGACTGCTTGACCCTGCTGATGAAGGCACTAGAATGTTACTCTACAAGATTCCAATAATGGTTTGTAGTCGTAAACTTATTAACTTTGCGGAATTTTTCCATCATCTTAGAAAAGGTATTTCTGCCTCCTTAACAGATTTCTCCGTATGTGCACTTTGTAGGGTCAGGACAACCTCCTTATATAGATGGAAATTCTCTCTCTTAGGAGTGTGGTACTGGCATTTTGGACAGTCTGTAACGCCCGATAACTATTAAGTGGACGGTTTAAGGGTAAACCTGTAGGAGTGATATTTTGAGATTTTCACCACATGAGGAATGTTATGTGGTTGAGAGTTTTGCCCAGTTGGATTTTTGAACGCTCCAGTTTTCTAAAGAACAGACAAATCCGCGTCCATACCGATTTTGTAGTATTCTGTAAGGTTCTGACGATGGTATGTCGTACCGGACTTCATTATTTTTATTTTTTCTATCATCTGACGGAAGAACACCGCAAAGTTACTTTGCTGCGGCACTGTGATCGCATTAAACGTCGGGATCTATTCACTCGCCAATGCCAGTAGCCGCGCGGTCTAAGGCGTAGGTCTGCGGCCGAACGTTTGCTGGGATCGTGGGTTCGAATCCCACCGCAGGCATGGATGTTTGTCTCTTGTGAGTGTTGTGTGTTGTAAGGTAGAGTCTCCGCGACGGGCCGATCCCTCGTCCAGAGGAGTCCTACCGACTGTAGTGTGTGTCTGAGTGTGATCAAGTGAAAATAAACAACCTCGACACCTACTGTGAGTAGGTAGAAGAGGTAAGGACTACGAAACGAAACGAAACTATTCACTCACCGCCACAGTGTAACATCCCAGAAGCCTTGAATCTTCAGGCATAATTGTAGTTCATCTGTTTATGTACCTCAATGGTGGTAATAATAATAATAATAATAAGACAGAAATGTGATAAAGAAAGAAGCCGAGAAGATTCTAAAATATAAAGACCTCATAATAGAAATCCAGCGCATGTGGAATGTAAAATAAAGATGACGCCAGTTATAATAGGAGCAACTGGAACCATTTCAAAATACTTCAGAAAATACTTGAGCAGCATACCAGGAAAGCACGATATCAAGGAACTACAGAAAACAGCCATATTGGGCACAGCACACATACTGCGGAAAGTGCTAATGTAGAAGCACGAAAGAGTTTAATATTGAACACAGCGTTATATGCACCATTAACAGTACGCGCGGAATAGCTGCGACACTGTGTATCCTAGAAACATGGTTTCTTTCAGGTATATAAGTGTGAATACCCTGCATCAAGGAGATGATGATGATAATAATAATAATAGTGACAGACATATTGTCACTTTTTTCTGGAAGGCGATGAAGACGACATTGCAGGAAAACTTTTAGCTCTGTGATCACAGATTATTGCGTCCGGCAGAGAAGCCCTTCACCGATTTTCGTGATGTATTATTATTACTCTCGGTTTGACACGAGCCGTCGGTCTGTGTAAAGACAACTGCCGTCTCTCAAATCTCACTTTAGCTTTGCTTGTTGCTGTTGATGATTGATGATGGTGATATTTCCGTGTACTATCACAGTGCTGTAAAGCAGTTACACGTAGGGACTTGTGACACTATCACACTTGACATGGTCGATATAACCTTGTTGATTCTGTTAGAACAACAGTTCAAAGAAAAACGACGTACACATCAGTACAGTTATCGTTTGTGTCTGTATATGTGAAATATGGCTCGAACATTAGCACATAAACCAATTATCCATTACAGTTTTGCACCCGGGAGGGACTGGTAATGCCGATAACTAAATATAACGGTCGCGTATTTGTGCTGAAGATTCTGCTTCCTCCGGAAATGATGTGTAGTCAGTCAACAGTGCACATCTATATTTGACTTATACCTGTATATAGGAATTTAAAACACAGGGAAACAAATATAATAGTCTGTGTTCACAGTGAAATGTGTAAAAAAAACAGACGAGATGCTTTGGCAATGACGTCGAAAATTAATATCTTCTGCGATGTGACGCCAACCTTGTGGAGAAAACTGCTGCTTTGGTCTTCGGGGTAGAGGACTGAAGAATGGGGTAACAGTTCCTCCGAAACGTCCGTAAATTTTAACCACACTACACGGCCTCATATCTCATAAGAATTAAAACTTCTAAGAAATTGTTCTTCAAACTTAAGAAAAGAAATCTTACAACCTGTCGACCTACACTAAGTCTTGCTTTACATTTTAAAAAATTTGCATTAACAAACTGCTGTAAAGTCAGTGTAACTAAAGAAATAATTAGCTGCCTCGAGCCAAAGCTTGTTTGATAAGCTGACAGTCACCACAGTTCTCAAGGAAATCGCCATACACTTATTCCGAAGTTTTATTACGGTGTATCCCATCCTAAGCCGCATGAGTAGTCACAATCCAGACTCCCAAGTTTGTAACATCCAATTTAATATTATCCTTCCATCCACGCCTGAGTATCAGAAGGTTTTCCGTGCGCGAAGAAACACTGTGCGGTAGTGTTTGTATTTAAGAATCCACTTCAAATAATTTCAGTAAGTAAAATTTTAGTGTCAGACGTGTCGATAATATTTTCCTCGGAAAGTCCCATATCAAATGCTATAAGGTGGGTTCCCAAACAAACACTTATAAGTTACCAAATTGTAAAGACACTTCTAACACTTCTAAATTTAAGCCTATATTCTGTATGCCTACAAGCTGTATACTTCTGTAACGCCCTGCAGAAGCTTTGCTGTAGGCTTGTACATATAAACGTATAAACTTTAAGTTTCTTAGAGCGGTTTTCACATCCAGGAATTTAGTCACAACGTCTTAATTTTATGGGTAAAGGTAAAGGGGAAGCTATACAGGCCATTAAGGCCCAGGGGGGAGTAGAGCTGTAGCCACACCCTTTAGTTAGCCTAGATATGAGAAGGGGTGGGGTGGCTAGACTCACGCCCCGGCCGCTTTACCCCCGGAAAAGACTCGGTAGCCATTGTACAGGAGGCTGGGTGGGCCCCAGGGCCGGTATAGACTGGTGCGGAAAATCTCGCCCCCCACCGGGATTAGATCCTCGGACCATCCAGCCCGTAGCGAGTCGCGATACCGACTGAGCTATCCAGGCACACGTTAATGTTATGCTTTAAATTTAACTACGCAAATGATTTTGCACCTGTGGAGGTTAGAGATAGAGTGTTGGATTTTCTGTATCTGGCTACCTACGTTCCAAGTGCATTGATTTTATAGGACTTATTTGTACTCTAATTGTGGAAAATATTTTTTTAACGTGTTCCTTGTTTTTCCATAATTCACTATGGGCTTGGCAACAAGCTGTGTGGTCTGTCCATGCTTTCTGTCTGCAGGAAAATCGTAATGCTGACACATTATAAAAAATTCTAATTTTATCATAAATATTTCTTCTTAACGCTGTTAACCTTACTCGGCTACCAACTAGGCCCTTAAGGGCCTGGTTGGTAGCCGAGTAAGTGTGTGCACACAGATATGACATAGGACGTCTTTCGCGACTGATTCAGTGTTGAGACATTGTGCAGAGAGAGAGAGAGAGAGACAAAGAGGCTCCTTTCAGCGTTGCCGAATGTAGGTCACCAAATATTACACATCAGTGGTGCTGGCATTATTAGCAGCTCACCATATATTCCACATTAGCAGGATAAAGGTTAATAGCATTAAAGAAGTGTTTATTTAATGACGCTATCAGTTTGAAAGATTATGTAGCGTCGGTAGTAGATGAATCAAATATGAATATGGAGCTTTGATAGAATGATAGTGTGACGGGTGAAAAACGAAGTACTCGGAGAAAAATCTATCCAAGTTCCGTGCAGACTGTTTTGGAGTCGAAGCCGGTCCTCCGCAGTGTCAGACTGGCGACAAACCGCCTGAGCCGCAGAACGGCCTGTTGAGTGACATTTCACATTACTTGCTGTGTAAGTTATCAAGCCGAAGCCGTAGAAGTTAGAGTAAACAATATCAGTTTCGAGTTCCTGTTTGTTCAAGACTGAAGCCGATTTGACACACGACTCAGTACAGAAAGGCCTTCTCGGTTCACCGTGTATACCAATTCCATGCGTGCTAAGTCAAAAATGTTTAAATATTTAACTTTTTAGCACTTGATGTGCAGATGAGTAACAATAAAATACTCATTTCCTATCTTACTGCCTCATCCCTCTGCACATACGCAGGCTGTCTCCAGTCCACAGTATACCAGGGATCCACTATAAAATCGCCTACGTCTTAACCGATCTTCTTTTTATATCTTTTTACACCATCCCTGATGATGATCCTATGAGGAATCGAAACATAGTGGATTGATTAACCAGATATTGTAGTACAGAATGTCTGAAAACAATAGAGTACATGTTGTTGGACAGAGTATTGCGTAATTTGAGAAAACGCAACGTTTGTATTGCAAAGCGAGTTGGTCAGTTCTGTTCAAGGATACACTAGCTATTTATTCTAAGATTTACATTAAGTTCGTAAAACGAGTCTTCGGGAAAAATTTGGACTTATTAAATGTTAAAATCAGATCGTACATACACTGTGCTCAACAGGTTAAATAATGTCTGTTTTCTCGACAGATGTAAAAAGGTAAAAAAAAAAGGTAAAGCAGTCCCATTACAGGCCTGGACAGGCCGACAGGGTTCCAGGAGGTCGAGGCTCCCAGATTTCTAGACAATCGGCACATGCAGGTGGTAAGGTTGTCAGCCCTACGCACCGCGTTTACCCCCCAGGAAATATTCCTGGTACTCATTTCCGTTAGAGGCTGAGTCGGGCCATAGTGCGACCGACAGGATTATGCCAATGAAAAATTCCACTGACACCATCGGGAATCGAACCCGCGACCTGCCGGTTTGTAGCACAGTGCCTCAACCAACTGCGCCACCGCGGCCCCCTCTCGACAGATGTAAGAAGATTAAATATGAACATTCTCCCCTTCATTCTCTCAGAGCTGCTGCAGCAATAATAGATAAAATAACTGTAGTAGATTGAGATCTATGAGCAGGAAGTTTTCATTTGCCCTTAAAAAAGCGAATGGGACGCTTGCGTTTGAAGTGCAAAGTAAAAAGCATTAAAGCTACTCAGTGCTCACTTCATCCGTGCAGACAAAGAAATCTGCTGTGTGACAACATTCCGGGAACTGGTATCGTCTTGTACAGTGCAGTTACCTTCTAATACAATAAGAAGCGTAGAACGTATTGTAATTTCACGGAAATTCGCCCAGAAGGAGGAGAAAGTAAAACAGTTTTCTTTCACTGATCCTATTTGCCTAACTCACATTACGGCTTCTTTATAAATAACCTTTTACATGGGAGAGAGAGTAACCAAAGGGATGTTTGTACAAACACGACAAACGAAGTTATGAACGAGCATAAGAATACTATTACGACAAATCAGAAAAAAAATCAAATATAAAACAGAGAGAGAAGAGAGAGCGGTCGCAGGTATGAAGTGTGCTGTTTAACGACGTTGCCAGTTGCCGTGATTATAGTAATGTCGGTAGTAACTGAATGAAACACGAGTATGAAGCATTTATGGCGTAATAGTGTGAAGACAGAAGAAGAATCTGTCCCAGTGCAACTGTGTCTAATGTAAATCCCACACAGACTGGCCTGGAGTAGAAACCGGGCCTTCGCAGTGAGAAGCCGCCGACTAACCGCCTGAGACATGCCACGGCCCATCTGAAAGAAATAACACCCTCTATTTACGTGTTCCTACGGTCCTTAAATATTCTTTCCTAGCAGGCGCGCCTTCTTTCCGTGCGTACGATTTATTGCTGCACGCTAGAGCTTCTAGATTTAAAGCAGAGTCGATGGTGAAACAAGGGATAAGAAATAGAAGTAAATGAATAAATTAGGGTCAAGAGACGCAAATATTTGTACGAGGCATGTGGCTCAAAATTATGGTTTACCACAAACTGTGCAACGGTTTGACACAAGAACAGATCCCTTTCATATACTCCAAATTTTCAACGATTTTCGCACGCTAAGATGATGTAAACTCCTTAGTATTTTTCTGCGTAATGATTCAAGTAACAGAATGCTTTAACACTTTGAATGCTTAAAGTCATCTATATTAAACAGGAGGATTCAGTTCGTACCTCGCAGAGAACAAACGCCGTCTCCTCTACGAAGATCAATCTGGCAAAATGAGATCTGTTACGACAGGTTAATAATGTGACCGGCTGATGATATGGCACGTTGTGTGCTGTTACGACACGCTAATGAATCTTAGACTTTCATAGAATTGTGTGGATACTATTCTGTACTAGCTGAAAGACTGTCAGCTTCTCAAGAACGACTCTGCTCCAAAGGATAAGTCATGAGTAGCTAGCTGTTCTACAGGAAAATCTGAACGCAGTTGAAATTACACGCCAGTTTTTCTGTGTTATTCGTGCCGTGCGTATTCTTACAGTCTTTACACAAACCGTGATTTCAGGCTTCCACCGCGATGCTGATGAGATCTGCGCGCGTCTGGGGTATAACACAGCGTTGAGTGGTAATCCTTCACCACTTACGCACTGGATAGAATATATTCATGTGCTATCATATAAACTACATGTTTCGGCTCGCTAATGGTGGCATCTGGGTGCCGAAACATGTAGGCGTTTTATGAAAGCTAATGAATGTATTTTATCCAGTGCATAAGTTGCTTGGTGTAATGGATAATTACACGCCAGTGTTTAGTGTGGGTTCCCAGTACCAAAGTCTACCGACGTCCGCTGTACAGGAACTTCCTCCCTTACGCTACAGTTACGTTTCGAAAGTTTCTGCGCAAGTCGAATTTTGCGCGAGTTGGAAATGAGCACGCATGTGGTCAACTGTATATGTATATAAAATGGAGTCCAGATTAAATCCAAAACTCGAAAACACTGCAACCCGGTCTGCCACAGCATGACTGCCCCGCTGCCTGTGTTATCGCCCAGAAGTATTCTTCCTCCATCTTCGTCTCATTGTGCTTTCATTCTCGCAAGAACAAATTCAGCGCGCGTTTCAGAATTTTATTGTTGCCAACTTTTTTATTTTTAAGTAGTCTGTAAGTCTGAAATTGCGTAATATGAAACTGGGTAAGTCGTGGAGTGCCTCTGATGTAAAACGTGTACAAATAAGAATGTAACAGATGCACACGACAGCCTGATTGTTCTTTCCTTTCGCACAGGTAATAAGAAAGGCACAGGATGCTGAAACCTGACGTAGGTAGGTTGTGCGAACAAACGTATAGCCTTCAATGCTGGCGTCCCTTACTGTACTTATGTAACGTTTAAATTGATGTCATGTTGTTGAAATTGCTTCATTGATTCAAGGTGATGTTTCGATTCGTTAGGTATACGACTATGCTGCATGTAACACAGCGGCTGTTTAGTGTTGCATTAAGTGAGAAGTTTTTAGCTGCGCGTAATTTGTAACTATGGTAAACAGCCATAACGTCTTAAGAGTTACGGTGTAGAACATTTATATAGGATCTGACAAAAATCATGGACGTTCTTCAAAAAAACATTAAACACCAACAAATGCACAAAGAGTTTTTTCGTCAATTATAACACACTCCTACATGTTTCGACCCTGCTGGGTCATCCTCAGGGAGAAACTTTCCGTTGTTGTTACACTAGGTTGCACTATACAGTTCAGCGAGAAATGTGCTGTTGGCTGTGCACTGCTCCGCTTATGGAGGCGTGAACTCTTTGTGGTCTCGGCTTGTACAAGCCGAGACCACAAATGTTTTTTTGTACAATATAATGCACAGACATGGAACACATTAAATTTATGGACGTTCTTGTTAAGTCAGAACATAAAGTGCGTGCTCGACAATCGGACCTGGTTGTGAGGGCGTGAAATAACGTTAAATATAACGCCTAACGAATGTAGAGCTTCATATATATTGAAATATTATAATGACACAGTTATCTGTACAAAAAAGGCGCTGGTGTTTCGTGTGTGTGTGTGCTGGCATAATACGATATTCATGTAAATCGCATCTCTTTCTTTCGTGACAGGGAATTACATTGGCCGGGCAGACAATGGAAATCGGGTCTCGCTTACAAATCGGTCACGGCAGTATTATTTGCCTATTAGGCCTATAGACCCACTTGATATTCATGTTTACAGCTACAAATGAGACAGAAACAATGAATCTGCGAACTGCTGGGATGTTAAATTCGCTTTACGTATGTGGAGAACATTTTATCATTAACGAGGAAGTATAAACGGAATTCAACGGTTTAATTGAAACATGTGATTGGAGAACGATTTTTTTTTCAACCGACCCAACCTCGTGCTTTATGAAATTCCTGGTTTTGTTCGTACAGTCGGGTACGGCAACTGATGCAGATTTCATGCTGCCCTCAGTGTACAATACTACGTTATAACCAGGGCTGTGGAATCGGTACACAAAAGCTCCGACTCCGACTCCTCGATTCTTGAAACTCCGACTCCTTCATAAAAGCTCAATACGCATTAATAACGGTAAACCTATAAGACACTTCATCGCCACCACGTGAATCATCAGGCTACTTTTTTGACTTATAACCTATTTTTAAATATAAATCTAAGGGTTACTGTAGCTGTCAGGGCTCTGGATTTGGAGTATCTAGTTAAGATTTTAGACTGAGGTCGGAGTCGGAGTCGGTACATTTTTTCCCGACTCCGACTCCACCTAAAAATTCCTTCCGACTCCACCTAAAATTCCTTCCGACTCCGACCCCACAGCCCTGATTATAACCGTATAGGCCTGTACAACAAATATGGCATTCTCCACTTCATGCACAATTTTCACAAGGAAATATTCGTTGCTGAGCGAAGGAACGTAAACTGTGTTCATGTTGAAAACAAGCTCTGTCTGCCGTAGAGAGAATGTTCGCGTTGCAGTGAAAACAGACACCACCTGACGTGTGGGCATGCAGTTATACTTGAAGTTGTGCTACGCGCAGCACGACTTAAATACCAGTCTAATGCCAGTACTATAAACTGGAGCACCCCCTGCAAATTTAATGTAAATTATTTCAAGGGATAGCCTGAATCTTAGACTTAAAATTGATGATAAATACCGCATTATCTCCCACATAAATCTACAGTTAAATGTTAAATGCAGTATCACTTTAAACGTAAATTTAATATTACTAATAGCATCACTTATGTTGCGAATATGATTTAATTAATAGTTTTGCGTCATGTTATACTTAACAAGCCGCTGTCAAGATTTCGGTTCCCTTCAATGTCAGCGGAGTTTATTGAGTGTCCCACTAAATGCAAGCCGGTGGATTTATGTTAAACTGAGGTATTAAAAGCTTGACATTGGTTTGTTAATCTAATTTAACTTTAAGCACTCCACGAGTTTAACGTAAATATAAAGTTAATTCTAAACATGGACTTATTTACAATAGTAATTTATTTTAGGGATAAGCGGTAAATCACCTCCAAGGATACGGACAAATTAACTGAACAGTAACGCTCTCAGCAAACGCTGCTTCGAAACTGTTTTACTTCAAACGTAGATTTTATGTTAAAGATAATCGTGTATCTCTTAAAATATAGATCTGATGTCAATGCTAGGCACCGTATCACTTCGGTAGCAAATCTAAAATGAGTACGACGTACGACGTCACCTCTCGCGTATGTAGCACTTAACGTTAGTACTAATTAGCACGTGACAACTTCAAAATAAAATTTAAAATTAATGCTAAGTGTTTTGTCCCATTCTAAGGTTGTCAGTCTTCAAGAAGTTTTGGGAAATTATTTCAAATAAGAAAGTGGCTCTGAATTGATACATAGATGTAGCCCGTATTGGTATGTGATTCGTGTGCGTGCGTGTAGCTGTACGTAAAGAGGTCCGTTAATTCAAGGGTCAACAGTATAAAGTAATGAAAACTTCATAGTCTTGCTTATTATACTTACTCAAAAAATGGTACCCTGTCATTCAGTGGCACTTCCTTGGCCTTGTCGAAGTCCAGGTCATTTGTTATCAGCCACACCATTTCCTGAGTCCATGTCGTTCCTGTGGGACAAGGTGATATTAAGTCTGGATTTGTGAATGTTATAGCCACTCTCTTCCGATATCACAGCAGTTTCTACCTACTGGACTCCCTCTTGTGCTTAAATTAACTGGAATGGTTCTTTTTTATTTATTGACAGACTTATTTATCAAGAAATAAACAGCATATCTAATTCCGCGAAATCTGCATTTCAGTCCAGATTAACGTTTGCAAGTATAATTCTACACAGCGCTTTGCACACGTGTTGTTTTTGTCTCTCGTGTTAGAGAAAGAACAGAGATTTATGGTGTCTGGGGGCAAGATGCCTTACAGAACTGTGAGATCTAAGAGACAGGGAGTAACAGGAAGTTAGAGAAAACTGTATAATGAGAAAGTGTGGGTTCTAGTCCTCAACAAGTACTAGAAGGAAATCCACATATTTAGCTACATATCACGTGGACTTAAATGGCACATTGCAGCCACCAAATGTTTTCCCTGTGTTCCGTCAGTCACGTGGTCTGAGCCGCACAAGCAACACACGCTGCTGCAATGTGTATGGCGTGTTGCAGCTGCTTAAAGCCGGTGAGAGAGGCACGGGACGTTCTTGTTGCCGCGACCTGCCACGTAGCGTGCATGCTGCAAATGAGCCGCGACTGAACTCGGCATGAAACACCCGGAAATTTACAAGCAGTTGGAAGGTTGTGCTGCCGTTGGTGATCTGTAGCTAAATATTGGAAAGCTATAGGGGATAGATTACAGGCACCAAGCTACCTGAGCAGGGTCGACCATTATTGGAAAATTGGAGCCACGAAACAAAAAACAGACGTCGGGAAATATTCCTTTGTAAATAGGACCATTACTGACTGGAACCAGCTACCTGAGGAGGCGCTAGGGACTTCCCTCGGTAAACCGCATATCTTCAGAAGGAGGGTTAGGAAAGTGATGACCAGTGAGGTGAAGTGAATGCGATAAAAGTGAAGTTAAGTGAATGGGAAGTGACGTCTGGAAAAGAAGGGGTAACTAGTTAGGGTAGGGAAGTGAGGTGTGGATAAGAGAAGCAAAGTGAAGTGAAGTGGGGTGTAGATAGGACAAGTGATATGCTGATGTGTTGACTCACTGCGGTTTAATGATGTAGACTAGTTAGCAGTCTTGATTAAATCACAGCCACTTGGCTGCACCCTGAGCCAGGTTTTAAATTGCATTTGTATTTGTTTTTGTATTTGTATTTGTTTTGTAAGTGTATTACATTTGAATTGTAATTGTATTTGTATATGTATTGTCTTTACTATTGTACTTGTATTTGTAAGTGTATTGTATTTGTAAATGTATTTGTATTGTAATTTTTTTGTATGTGTATTGTCTTTGCAATTGTACTTGTAATTGTATTAGTAAGTGTATGGTATTTGTAAATGTATTGTAATTGTATTTGTATGTGTATTGTCTTTGCAATTGTACTTGTAATTGTGTTTGTAAGTCTATTGTATTTGTTAATGTATTTGTATTGTAATTGCATTTGTTTGTGTATTGTCTTTCCAATTGTGCTTGTATTGTAATTGTATTTGTATGTGTATTGTCTTTGCAATTGTATTTGTATTGTAATTGTGTTAGTATGCGTATTGTATTTGGAATTGTATTTGTGTTGTAAAGAAGATTAGGAAAGTAATTATTAGTGACGTAAAGTGGCGGGAATCGAAGTGTGGTGATGAAACGTCTGATAGTGGTGTGAAGTGGGGTGTGAAGTGAAGTGAAGTGAAGGTCTTGTGTGGAATGCCTGTATTATCATTGATTTCAGTTATGCAATTCTTATGTGGGTTACTGTATTGTACGTTGTCTTATTGTTTTGTATAACTGTCCCAGTGGAATGCCTGTATTATCACTGATTTCAGTTATGCAATTCGTATGTGGGTTACTGTATTGTACGTTGTCTTATTGTTTTGTATACCTGTCTCATTGTTTCCTGTGTACTCGTTTTACGTTCTGTTATTCGTTTTGTGATTGTATATTCTCTGTACCTTTTGCTTCTACTTTGTGTGTGTTGTATTTTCCATTGTCTTGTACATTGTTTATCCTCATGTATATTTGTTCCTTTCTATTTGTGTACAGTTTACCGACCACTGCCGCCGGGTGAAATCCCAATTGCAGTTAATAAATATCATTCATTCTTTCCTTCATTCATTCATTCATTCATTCATTCATTTGTTCTATCTGAATCACCCCATACAGGGAGACCAAACGTAGGAAGATTTGGCGACTACAGCATGTAGCATACATGGAAGAGACGGGACCATTGTACAAGACTGGAGTTTAAAGACCTGAAGTGTGGATACTACTGAGAAGACCTAAGCGTAGATGGAAAGATACTATGAGAATGTGTGAAGAGTGGAATGTGGGATTTCGAGTCGTTTGACTGAGGAAAGGAACAAATGACAGTGAATGCTGTAAGGGCTTTCGGCTTACACAGAAAGTGTCAATACCCAGAACAGCTGAACATCTCTTAGCTTCTCAAGAATGACTGTGCCCCTTGGAGTTTACTAGGTCTACAGAATTTTGGCGAAGCATTTCTTGGTACTTTACCTGATAGTTCCACATAATTAGGCACGTGCAGTTTGGTAACAGTCAAGCAAGTGATTATAATTAATACGTTAACGAATTGTGCGCTTAGTAAATTATATTCAGAAGTATAAAATTCCTTCGTGTTTCAGCACCGAGCTGCCATCATCAGGGAGTTATTGTGGAAAAGGCATATAAGGCCAGCACACGGAACTAGGTATTGTGTAGCCTTCATTAAAATGAAGACTACACAATATCTCGGTGCCGAAACATGCGGGGCTTTTGTACTTATGAGTATAATTTATTAAGTGCGTAAGTTGGTTAATGTATTAATTATAAGAATATGCACGGTATGAAGAGCATAGAAAATGGAAATGATCAGTTATGCGAATAACGGATGGAAGGCTGTCAAATGTAAAAATGTAGTGTATAATACCAGAAAAGAGAGAATTCCAAATAAAATTTTGGCATAAAAGCGTGGAAATGGTAACGAATAGTAGTCAGCTAACAGAAGGAAAGTGGCGGTTGGATACCGGAAGGCCAAGGCCATCGTTGTGGAACAAGGAAATGATAATAGATGGCTGGCCTCATGGATATACATATATTGTTCGATCATATGCAGTTGGCTTGCTGTTAAAATAGTGTTACTTAGCTCGTTTTTAAATTAGCCCACATCTCAATTAATACGACTTCCAGTTATCGCGTAGATCAGTACTGCCGCAGATTCACTTCGAATGCTGTTGCAACGTTTATCACGCTAAACAGAATAGTGCTAATGGCACTAATAGTAGAGGGTACTTCTTGTCCTGCTTGACCGATAACCGCCGGCCCGACGCTCCAGTGAGTTTTGATAGACTTTTAAAGTTGTTTTCACTGCGATCGCTTGTCTAGCTCCCGTCGTCGGCTGTTAAACGTCCCCGAGAGGCGGCGTACGAAGCAGCGCAAAGCGTCGGGCTTAGCGTTGGGCCGGCACTTATCTTTCAAGCAGGCAAAGAAAAACACCATGTACTAGTAATATTCCAAAACTTTGGAAATATGATTTTCTAAATTTTATATATTGTATAACTTGTCTACTTTTTGTTAAAATTATGAAGTTCTTTGGATCCGTTTCGACTAATCGTTATAGTGGGCTTCTGCTTATCGCGATTAGAGTCTCAAAAGCAAAGTGATCCGTAGATATACAGGCGTAACCTACCGAGTGTGCGTGTGCGTGTGCATGCGTGCGTGTGTGTACTTGAGTGCAGTCAGATGCAACAATAGCCCTCTGCGCCTAAAAAGAGTAGGTAGAAGAGGTCAGAATAAGGAAGGAAGGAAGGAAGAAAGAAAGAAAGAAAGAAAGAAAGAAAGAAAGAAAGAAGATATCCAGTT
Organism: Coptotermes formosanus; assembly: GCA_013340265.1. Taxonomy (NCBI): domain Eukaryota; kingdom Metazoa; phylum Arthropoda; class Insecta; order Blattodea; family Rhinotermitidae; genus Coptotermes; species Coptotermes formosanus. Next base: position 391,599 of record BLKM01000150.1, read on the forward strand.
TCATTGAAATCCACCCTACGTGGGTGGGATTAAATATGTGGAAGGATAAACGATAGGAAACTGCCTCCCCATTAAGCGTTCGGTTTATGCTCCGTAAGAAGATACTTTATAACATCACAGAAGGTTTGAAATTATTTTATTTTTTCATATCAGGGCAATGACTTGGGCCTGAGAATATATTTTTTTGCAATATTAAACCACATTCTCCACTTATCTCAATGTTTTCTGTGTTTATGCCCATCAAACTGCACTGTATATGGGTGGAAGTTACGTTACAGATTGAAACAGTTTACCAAGTATTTTATGTTTATTGTTCCCTTCAGGCGTATCCTATCAAGAATGGAAATATGTCTCAGTACGTTTTTTGTTCATTGTCTAAACCCGGACAGTGTGTATAACATACCAGACGACTGCAATCGCTTTGTGTTATTCTCGCCCATACAAAACCGTTGTATTATTTCATATATACACCCAGCTGATAGCCAGTGCGTACAATGCATTACGTGGTGCGCTGCTTAACCGAATATAGTAACTGTTTGTTACATACAGAATAGATCGGTTGGCATGTTCCTACATCACACGAAACACCGAGTCCCTATGACAAAAACCGATCGGTTAATACTATTAAGGTAAATGGTCTGTGGCTAGAATCCTGAGATGTTGAAAGTTAAGGCAGGTGGTGGTTATGAGTGTGCTGTAAAGTATTAGGGTTGTTAAATAACCCAGTAATGATTTAATCAATCAAGTGATACGAGTTTTACCTGCCTTATAGAGAGTCCATTAAGTTTCATGTCAAAGGACGCTGTTCCAAGACGTATAGCCTACCATTTGTCAAGTTGATGTTATTAACGGACACTTTTCCGTTAAAATCCATTGGGTCACGTTTCTTTATGATCAGCTCCCTTTTTGTGCACTCAGTAGAATGAATATATGCAGTATAAAGATGTCTTTTTATAGCGCTATGAACGTGAAAAGAAAGGATTTGCCAATCGTATTACGGTGTAGATGTACGTAGGAGTAAGCATAATCCTATATTGCCTCCTTTGTTGTCTGTAAGAAGGGGAATGCCTGACTCTTCTTCATTTTCTTGCCCATATTTCGATTTGGGAAGTGTCGATGTTGTTAGAACACAACCATACAAGTTTTATTGCCTACAAGGCGATGGAGCGTGGAATGGTTTTCGTTTAGTCCCGTCAAATTAACGTGGCGACTTCGCGCTGTGTGACAGAGTAGTGGCTGCAGAACTGTCACGTCATATGACGTAAATGCAATAAAAACAGAACAAGAGCTGTTTAAAATTTAGTGATAAGCTACGTATGACGGTGCGTGCATGTGTGTCGTTACGTCAGGCTTTTATGATTACGTCGAACGTGATTACGTCGTAATTCTGGTATTCGTGCTAAGTTTAATTGGTCTTATCTGAATTAAAATGCCTATTAGACATGCGTTTCTTCACCTCTCACGAGTGAAGACATGCGAATAATTGTAGTTACGCACTTCACATTACATCAACGTAGTAAAAATGTACAAGTGTGCGTGTACTAAGCTGTGTTATGATAATTCTGCATACTCCGACATGATTGTCATTTATAAGGACTTATAATTCTTGTAATGTGCAAAGTTTATAGAGAAATGTGACATAGGAAGAAGCCATAGATTCACACAGACTAATAAACGGCAAGGTGAAAGTACACTTAATTTGTTACGGCTTGAAACTGAAATTATAAAATTTCTCGATTCTCGTAGGACCCAAATTATAAAATTTCTCGATTCTCGTAGGACCCAAATTATAAAATTTCTCGATTCTCGTAGGATCCAAATCACACCTGTCGCTAAAGTGCTGTTTTGGACCACTGCCACGTAAGAACGTTTGCGCTTACCGCATTTCGGGTAGGATACAATCCACACGTCGTCTTCCCTTATCTCGAAGTTCCTGAAGCGTTCAGCATATTTAGGGAAGTAAGCCGTGTGGGCGCACCCTGACGGAAACACCCTGACACTTGCCGCCGGGTAGATGTGGCTCCTGCACTCCTGTCGCAGTTTGACAGCAATAGGTTCCTCCAGCGGCTCCGTTCGTATGTCTGTCGCCATGGCGAATTGTCCTGGAATGACAGCAAGGTATCGTAAGGTAGTTTACAAGGAAGGTCATCGTCCTTCTGCGTCTGTAGTATGTTACAGATTAACCTTTTAAAGCCTAGCGGTAACTTTACGTACCACCAGGTTTAACATTAAAAAATTCTACGTGGTGCCCACATTGCGTTTATGTGTTTTGTACGGATCTCAGAACAAACAGCAACTTTTGCCTTATAAAACATTAAGAGACTGGTTTTTATAACCGAAGTATATAGTGTTTACAGCGCGGTACGCACTGAGTCCTTATATAAAACACATACGCTTCGTCTTTAAAGAGTTAATGTACGATTTTGGGGAACATGCAGCTCCATCTTTAGGATTACTGCTGTCGTACCAACAGTCAAGCAATCGAAACGATAATTCTTCTTGGATTGCTTGACCGTTGATGTTGGGACCGGTAGGCCTTCCCAAATTTCCGGTAAATACCAATCTGCGCTGCATAACATCCCAGAAGAGCGAAGATCTCGGTGAATAATTAATTGGTACCACAGAATATCTGACGCTATAGACCAGGTGTCGAATAAACCATTGTTGTTATAACCGGGTTCGACTGTTTGTATGGAAACAACGCTCATGAAACCAGGTGAGGTGCATCATGAAATGAGGAGAATAATGTATTGCAGGAATGTATGTTATTATTCAATTTGAAATACTGCCATCATTTCATTTAGTTTTATAAGGCTGTTTAGCTAAATTATAATTTATATATCTTAAAATGTTCTTTGCTATCCCTATCGAAAATTCAGTGTGTCACTTCAAAGGCTTGTGAAATTTTTTTGCTTTTCCCCGTAAGAATGAAGGAAGCTATACATGACAACCGGAAATGTGGCATAGACCCTCTGTTGCCATGTTGTATGGTAACGGAAATGGAGCGTGTACGTTAAAGACTCTTGTAAGGGTAGCTGCCGAAGATGTCTGAAGAAAGTCCGTTATAGAGAGTTTATTTGAAAATGTTTCGTACGTACTGTGTCCTAGGTGCGCCAAGTGCTGTCTTGTCTAGAGGTTTGTCTCGGCGGAAATTTTAAGTTAATTTCTCATTTTTATTTACGTGTAGAGTGTAAATTATGGTAATGATCTTTACGCGGTTTTCTCCAGTCTTTTAATGGTGCACATTTCTTAGATAATGTTCTCACTCTCAACCTGCCGTTCCTTATATTTACCATCAGAAACCAAGCTTTGCGCCAACAGAAAGCAATAGGTATAATCCACGTTTTCTGAATTTCAATTATTGGTGTGTAGATACAAACCGAAATGTAGAAGATTCTTGAGAAATAGAATAAAATACGCATCACATAATTACAGGTCATTATAACATGACAGAAGCATATAAACAGAATTCTACGGGAATATCGCGATAAGACGTAAATGCTCGTGTCGCCTGCATATAGGGCTTAATTACAGTATCACAGTGTGTGTCTGACGTCATGCTGGGGTTAAATGAGGTCGCTAATGAGACACGTCAAGAGAATTATGCATTAGGAGCACAAAAATGGTTGTAGAACTACAGTCGCTCGCGGCGTAGTTGTTTACATTCCCACTGGCTCTGTTTCCCTCACATGCGTTACACGTGTAGACATTACATAAAGAGGAGGTGAAGCTAAAATTTAGGGTTGTCACTGTGCACGACATGAAGACGTGCGGAGGAAAAACTGACTAGTTGGTGTGCATGCGCCAGTTATACAGTTAGGTTATGAGGAAAATGCTGTGGAGCTGTTAACGCGATTCCGTTGAAATTTGTGTGTTAAAGAAGCAGCTTTATTAAATATCTTTTGCCACGAATAACTGAAACAAAAGTGGAATTTTGTCGCATCAGATCGTTTTAACATAATCACATCTAATAACCACTAACTTCATAGGCAGTTGCTCTTATAAAGGGATATTAACCTTTTAAAGCCTAGCGGTAACTTTACATATGACCAGGTTTAACATTAAAAAATTCTACGTGGTGCCCACATTGCGTTTATGTGTTTTGTACGGATCTCAGAACAAACAGCAACTTTTGCCTTATAAAACAGTAAGAGACTTGTTTTTATAACCGAAGTGGAGAGTGTTTACAGCGCGGTACGCACTGAGTCCTTATATAAAACAGACACGCTTCGTCTTTAAAGGGTTAATATGTAACTACACAACGTTGACGTCTTTGTAAAAGATCCATCATTATGCACGCAGCAGGCGCTGATAATGCAGTACTGTCCACATCCCCACAGCTTATCTTTCTGCGATTAATTTTAATTTCACTCTCTAGTAAGCTCCTACGTCTCTAAAACTGTCTTTCTATGTGAGGTTTCCTCATCGAAATTTTCTGTGCACGTGGAATTTTTCACCTGCATGTTATATAAGCAGCCTTCATTCTTCTTGGCTTAGCCATCTCATGCCCAGTGGTAACTACGTATACCACGTGTTGTAACGTTAAGAAACTATGTGTTCTGCTGCGCATTGTACTAGTATTTACATGCTTGTATGATTCTTACAATACGTGCCGATTATTTCCACATGGAATATTAACCCCTTGTCCTTTCTAATATAGAAGAACTACGCTCTCTGTGAGATATGAACCGGATTTTGTATAAAATGCAGATGATTCTTAGCCTTCAGAGGGACCCTTCGCCTAACACCTTTTATTAATAGTATAAACTACTGAGCTTCTAATCGTAATTTTTCCAGCCCCGTGTTATTTCTTTTCTCTAAGCTACAACTAATTGCAACAAACTTTATTTTGTTGCTTGTTCAGGATCTGTGATTTTAATTTTTAATAAGGGATAATTTATTTCATGTTATTACAATTTGTAGAATGAGTTGCGTATACATTATTTTTATATTTAGAGGTTTGAATCGCTTTGCCTCTGACGTCCTAATGTGTGTCTTTCTTTCTTTCTTTCTTTCTTTCTTTCTTTCTTTCTTTCTTTCTTTCTTTCTTTCTTTCTTTCTTTCTTTCTTTCTTTCTTTCGGATTGTTACTTATTCTCAAGATTGTAGTGTACCTAATGTCGAAAGCAGTCTGCTTTCGAAACCTCGTGTTTGTTTAATGAGTGACGATGGAAAAACCCCAAATACACGTCAGTTATATCTCGCATATCAACTATTGTACAAACTTGTTTCATATACTGCTAGCCTGTTCATTTATTACCCCGGCTGAACACAAACTGGATTTCAAAATTTCAAGTGAAGAGTCACCACACAAGCTATTATCAGCAAGGCTACGCGCCACTGCAATATTGACGACCCATGTTCGGTAACAACGACTAACACTTCCAAGTGCCTGTGATAAGTAATCGTGTCGACCAGAATGGCTACTCAGTCCAAGGCCTCTACAGACTTCTACCACTCGAAAAACTTGGAACTGTTGTTTGGAATCCAGTCTGGGAATGCATTGTCTATGCTTGTCCTCTGTGACTGTTGTCCTGTGTAGACAAAGCAGTTGCGGCGAGCGCTCCATCGTACTGGGGGCCTTAGCGCGTGTCTATAAATAAGATTCACGAAACTGAAAAACTGAAGACTCTGGGCTGCATTGGCCTGTAGTGCCTGCCATACGTATAGTTAGTTAATCGTGTGTGGTAGTTCAGTATGCTAATATTTATGCTTATATCCTTGTTTAAATTCAAGTTGTTTTTGCAATGTCACCTTTGATGCGCTAGATGAGGAAGGTTTGAAACATGTCGAGGCGTGTCATTCCAGTGACAAGCGTTCTGCAGGAAGTTGCTTCAAAAGTGATCATTATCCACGTCCAAAAAAAAAGTGAGAAACGTAACATCAGATGTGGCAAATAACAAGAAAAATGTCAACAGTCACACTATACCACGTGCTTAGCCACTTCCTTCGTCATAGTTGCCACTTTTGGCGGGACGTATCGAGCAATATGTGTTGTAGCTTCGAAGAAAGAGAACGGACTAGCAAGGAAGAACTGTTGTCACAGCTGACGCTGTAATGTAGCTTATGTGGTAACTTGTCTAGCAAATACCCCCGACGGTTGCTACTTTGGTTTTCTCGGCCTCTCCAGTCCCATGACAGGACATCGCCTCTAAAGAGGCCTAATGTGTGGTCTGTGCCTGTATTCACGATTCTATCGTACCCGACCCGTCAGTGTGGGATAAATTTATCCAATTTCGATAAGTGTGTCATTTCGTAATATGACAATTATATGTATGGCTGAATTACGGGGAGCTGTTAACATTAAATGTGGAAAACGTGTCAAATTTCGTGGAGGAATTTGCTTTCGTGCCACGAAATAATGTAACATTATCCTTTCTAACTTCAGTAGCTGATACAGCATCGTAAAGTAACCGAACACAAAATTAACGGAACTTCTGACGCCATGGCTGAAACACCAGAGTGTAGATAAGTTCAGGACAAGCCTTGTAGCAAATCAGTCGTATCTGTCACTGTGTCACGTTGTGAGCAGTCACCATGGCGTTTTCACTGCTTGTCGCAGTTTCAGACATCACCGAGTGTCTCTGGTATTGGACACATGTGCCCCGGGTCTTTACAGCAACGAATGTGGACAGTCGTGACAGCCGGGGGACACAGTTAACAAAGTCACACCGAGAATGGAAATACAGATGTCTTCTTTGACGTCTATCCACCCCTCTAGGCCAAACAGGATGCTCTGCTTCTCTGAAAGGAACAGTTACTTCTTGGCGGTCTTATCGTGTTCCAGTTTCGTCTAACAGAATTTTCATTGTGTTTGGAGCAGATGAAACTTCTGCATTGCTTCTAAACATCAGACATTTGCGCTGTTGTGTGTGGCACGTCTGTGTGTTTGGGTATTCTGTTTCGAATCTCCATAAGAAAACAGTTTCCTTGAAACAAGTAGTGGAATAAACGAAATCGTGATTATTTTTACCCTTATTCTTCCATCAAAAGTCGCGGACAGGAGCATATCGCTCATTTTCGCATATGGGAGGTACTGGTTTAGAATCTCGGCCAGGAGAGTGACATTACCGACAAGGTTTCTGAAGTCTCCGTCAATCCGTGCAGCCAATTTGGGGGTAATAACTTGCAATAAACTGCGGAAGTTTCTTTGTACTATACTGTGAAACTCATTGCTGTTGACAATTCCAGTGACACCATGGGGAATTGAACATGCGACCTTCCGGCTTGTGACGCAGTTGTAACCCATACTGTGTGCGAAATATCGTTCTCATGTCAATGCGAAGCGTTCGTATTATACCGGAGTCTGCACTAACTTAAATATGCACAGAAGTGGCCACTAAGTACAGTACTAATGTGTAATTAGTGCTGTCCTCAAGATATCGAGAATACAATGAAGGATTTCAAGAAAAGTGGAAGCCACGCAGCCTTCCCAGTACTCATTGTTAATTGTATACACTCTTAGCACGTCCAAATAAATACATTATCTTTGCGAATAATGTTAAGATTTTTACAAGTTTTCAGGCAATCTGTGTGTGTAACCTAACTAAAAACTCTTAAAAACACTTAAAATGGGAAACCAGGCCACGAAGCATGGGAGATGGTATAGTCCCTTGGTTCATTTCCTGTACAGTAGAGAGCAGTTCAGTAGAAGGGCCCTTTTGGTTTCATCGCCTGCAGACACAACTCTCACTTCTTTTGTTTCGTGTAACATAATTCCAGTAGAGCACAATGCAACTTCTGAAGGGCTCTCTTTGTTCTTCATACACCATAATTCAGCGTTTTTTACATTATTATAAACAGTTGAAGTGTTATGACGCGGAGTTTAGGCGCGCAACCTGAACCTTTCATAAAGAGATTATTCCTGTTTTTATACGCAACGGAAAAGCCGAAGTGCGATGTAAATATGCCTTTGTTTCAGTAAGTATCAATAATACTCTTGTGTTCTGGTAATGACGACGGAAGGAATGTTACAACATTAAATTATAACAACATGTTAATGATGAGAATTAGATTGTGGCCAGGATGCGCGGTGTCACTGTATTATACCGCCTGGCACTTTTTATGTCACATGGAATTAAAGACTGTAAAGTTGTTATGAAGACAGAGCTTGCCGTGAGGGGGAAACCCATCGTGTTTATGGAATTGTGGATTTTTTTACCTTGCTTTTGGCGCCTTATGTTACGGAATCAGATGTAATGTGACAGGGAGAGATGTCGGAAGAAACTTTCATGGTATGGTCTGGGCGTTCACTGCAAGGAACTCAATAAAGTGATAAAAATTATAAGTTAATATACCAGGTTCATATCCAGGAATGGAAACAGGGACCTCCTGAATTCGAAAGCTACGCGTGAGCGCCGTGCGAAATGTCACGGCAGTATAATTGACGTACGAAATTTGAAGTCGTCCAGTATTTTGTGAATTTAATTGGCTTTAAAAACCCAGTGGTAACGTTGTGTACCGCCAGGTGTAACAGTAAACAAGGCTACGTCCAGTCCACAATGTATTTCTGTGCCTTGTATATATCTCAGAACAAACAGCGATTATTTCCGTGTAGAGCGTTAACACACTGGTTTTTGTAACCGAGACGGAGAGGGTTTACAGCGCAGTACCCACTCCGCCTTCATATGAAAAACAAATTAGTTTTAGTCCTAAAAGTGTTAAGCCAAGCATGCGCTGCTGATATGTTTAAACAAATAGGTCATCATCTGGCGGAAACAAAAAAACAACGAAAAATCTAGTTGAATTACCTAGCGTCATCTTATAGGAATGGTGTTAAGAAAGCATATGTTTTTCTGAATAATTGTGACAGTGAGTGTCTGACGTAACTTCCCTGTAAGAATTTATTACGTATTAATACTAACAAGTGACTTAAAAGCACGGAAACCTTTGTTAAAGTCACTGTTCTGAAAGTATAACAAGGCGACCACTCTATGTGGGCAGATATGTGACTGAGGCGTGGATGCATGTGGTTAAGGACAAGAAGCAGTGAACACGGTGAAGACCTTTAGGGTTCTCTGAGAGATGTAGAATTCCTTGAAGAGGTGAGTGAATGTTAGATTCTCAAAAAGAACTATGAATGTCACAGTTACTCGAGGAAGTGATAGTGTGCAAGTCTTTGTGTGTGCAGAACTGGGTGACCAGCTAACCAGCTGGTCAGGTGGTTTTATTGTACGCTGTCGCGCTTGACCAGTTGACAGTAAATTCACTTGCTTAAGACATTCTACGTTCAGGTGGAATCTAGTTTCTTCATAGTTTTTAAAGACATTCTCTTTACTACACTATTTTCCAAATTCGTTATCAATATTTACCTAAAATCGTTTCCTTCCACAAGTCTGTTTATTTTTTTTGTTTACTTTTTTATTTAATTAAAGACATTTTTAAATATCGCATTATATAGTGTGTAAACGACAGGGTGATTTGTAAATAATGAGTTGCAAAAGATATGAAAGTAGTAGTCGTGACCCAATATAAGATAATATTCCAGGATTTGTCTGTCTGGACTAAGGAAAACCATGAAGAACTTCAGGCTGGATAGCCGATCCCCCAGCCGAGGTTTGAACCGTCTATACACCGAATGCGAAATGGGACCTTTAGCCACCCCTATAAGTAGTTACAGCATGTGGCGCTTCAGTTTCTTTAGGTGTGTAACACTTGTGGCCATGCACTGAAATCTGCTTTGTCAATCCGCATGTAATGACCTTCCAACGTTTCGGAGGCATCAACAGTTTCCAGAATTGCAAAATACATTACACATTGACATGTCAGACCCCCCTGAAAGACGTAACTGCATTAAGCAGCGGTGAAGCCGCCACACACACACACGCGCGCGCGCGTTTGCGTGACCGCATGACACTGTTGTCTGATAGAGGCACGTGACGTGCATTATCCCAAAAATAAAGATTTATTTGCCCTTCATTTGTCTTGTGTACATGCTATTTGCAATATAATGAGAGATCAGTAATTTTTATATTTCCTGGTTAATGCAACAGAAGATGCGTAACTGTTGAAAAATTAGTAACTTTTTTACCATAGAAATAAGACTGGCGAAGTTGAAAGTTGAAAATGCAAGTCTTCTGGGATTTTACGCCATGTTGGCGATAAATAGGTTCCAACGGTTCGAAGGACTACAGTTCCTGTATCTTCAGCGTCAGGCATTCCAAACGTCGCACCTATTTACCAGTCAACACGGCGTAACATCTCAAAATACTTTAATTCTGCCACTTTGCATCTAGATACACGAGGAATAAATTAGTGCACGCTTTGAGACGAAGTTAAGGTAACAAACTGGTAAGTTGTTCTCGCTGCGTAACACCCCAGAAGACCGCCGATCTCATCAACATCGCGGCGGAAGCCTGAAATCACGGATGTTAATTCTTGTTGTACGCTTTTCGAACGAGTAGGTTTTAGGAACGGACAAAGAAATCCATTGTTTTGTTTGGTTGTGACACCTCGTCACTTCCTCCGATAGATTAATGCAAGCAATGAGTTGCTGTATTCACTCAAAACAAAATTATCATTCGCAGGCGTATACCTGTTCCCAGTCAAGACCGAAACTGGTCCTTCGTTCCCTGGTTTCTTCTAACGCGTCACACTTATGTTAAGTTGCCCCTTTGCTTCGTCTACAAAGCGCATATTGATTAATACGTTGACGTATGTATTTTGCACTGCTGTCATTATAGAATGAGCACGCTGGTCATCAGAAATAGCAACCCGAACGTTCACCGCAGTCTTCCTATAAATATCGTGCGCTCGGACCCTTCCCTTCCATCAGCTGACTTACTTCTCAATCCGTCGAAATTCCCTTTACCCTTCGAAGCCCATTGGCTACTTTGTAGGCCATATCATCAATTTTAACATTCAGAAATTCTACGTTCTGCCCACAGAGTGTATTAGGAGCTCTTTTGTGGATAGCAGAACAAACAACAGTTGCTGCCCTGTACATTAACCTATTGGTTTTAAAAACCGGGAGTCATTGTGTTTACTGCGCAGTACGGACTGAATATTTAAAAATAATTCAGGTAAATCTCAGTCCTTAAAGGGTTTGAAAGGGCTGTGTGTGTTTCCGAAAGTGCGATGGTGGCTGGATGTTGATCCTCTCGTTAGTGAAGGCTGCTAAACTGGATCCCCTCCTCCGCTTGTTTGGTCACGTTGTACTCGGACATGCATAGAACCTGCACAAGAGCACTTACTGAATTATGTAGAGTGCTGTACGTGTCAAGGATTACTGCAATGCTGTAAGATTTGTCCTTCGATGTTACGTTACGAACGCATTTCGTCACATGTATCGGTGACAACTTCATCTACGACTGTATTTCTGATCTCCTTGTACCCTTAAGTATAAACACCTTCGTAAATATCATTATAAACGGTTACCCTTGCAAAAAAATTCAAAATTTATGTAAAACTTAAATGCATTTTATGTGCTTTAGAAGACTCATAATTCAAACACGTCGACATACTTTTTCCTACTGCAGGTGTTCTTTGCACACTGCATATAATTAACATGTAATTGCGTATGCTAAACTGCAGTACATCTGCCTGCTATTATGACAAACACTCATTATCTAACAGGGAGTAAAATGGCAGTCCTCACAGTTCTGCGGCGGAAAGAAAGGAAGGGTTCTCCTCTTGCCACCTTCGTCACGCAGGAGCCAGAACGCTCAGAACCGTAGATGCAGACGTAATATGCAAGAGACGTACAGGCAGAACCAAGACTTTGAAAAGCTAATAGACAGAAGCGGAAACGGGTCAACATGTGATCCGTGTCCTTAACGAGCTACGTGATGGTATAGTTTGGTTGCCACCGAACATCGCAGTTGAATAGTTGCGGGCCCACTTCATATTCTTACTGAAAACTGTCACAGTGACCACTGCGAGTAAGGCGGTAGGTACTGTCACTACATTTGGTGTGTGTGACTTTCTTACATACATGTTGATCATCAGAAGAGCGTAACGCGCTGTTTCCCAAACATTTTTGCTCTTGGACCCTTTTTGGCTTTGAAAAATAACCGAAGATCCTCGCGTCCTTTCTGACGTCAATATAGAGTGTCCGGATGATAAGTATCTAAAATTAAAAACGTATATCCCAAAAATTATTTTAGATAGCTACAAATACGTAATAATGTATTACATGATTGGACCTTAATTACTGACTGTCTGTCTTTCGTGGGTACAAGGGGTTTCTTAATTAGATATTCTAACGGTCATAAGAAGTAAACATATGGCAATGTAAAGAAGTTTTGCTATTAGTTTTAACAGGACATTAAGCTTCAGAGTAGCCATTACAGAAATGTAGCTACGGATCCCCTGTGAATTGGTCGCGGATCCCTTATGATCCGCGGAGTACACTCTGGCAACCACTGACAACGTGTCGAATCGCTGATAACAAGTTGAAGCTCAGAAAAGATAATTCATGTCCTTGCTCTACTTCGTCATGTTGTCCTACATCGGCATCTGCCCTGAACACACAAGGCTGTTGACTTCCTGACGTTTTGACGATAAGAGAACGAACAGGACACTTAGTGGGTGTTGTCAGTTTTCTCATATTAAAAAGAAAGCACGACGTCTAAAAAACTGCCTCTGTTCCCTTCGTCAAGGACGTGTTCCCCTTCTTAATCTGGGACGATATACAAAGCCCAGAAACCACATTGTCCTCTGTAAATCCAGGTCACACCTACGCACTCATAATACTTCTGTAAGACCCAGTTCAGAATTATCATCCAATCTACAGTAAGGTTATCAAATTAGTTCCCATATTTCAGGTTTTACGACCAGAAAGTGACGTCTGTTTCTCATATCTCCCATGCGTACTACAAGTCCCGCCCATTTCTTCCCCTAAATTTACCACTATAACAACATTTGCTGATCACAACAGAACACAAAGGTCCTCATTAAGTAGTTTTCCCAAAGTCTGTTATTTCCTCACTCCTAGGTCCAAATATTCTGCTCTGCATTCTCTTCTCGTTGTCCGTCACCCTGTGTTGTCTATTGTATTCTCATTGTAGGCAGCAACAAGCGTGACTCGATCCTGTTGCCGTGTCTGTGGGCCTATAAAACTGCATACTTGCATAATTCATACGCGTTTCTTTTCATGCCGGTACGTAAAGTAACTGGCAGCCGCAATAGCATAGTCATCATAGTGGCTAGGCTACGGGCTGTTCGACCGACTAATCTAATTTGATTTCCGGCAAGGGCAAGGTTTTCTTTTGTCTAGAACGTCCAGGACCACGCTGGGGCCCACCCACATGGGTACTGGGGGCTATTTTCCTGGACGCATCAAGCTAACCTGTCACATTCATCTAGAGCTAAGGTTAGGAATGCGTAGATCTGCACCTCCACTCCGCATGCTCCAATGTGCATAGGAACAGTTTTACTGTACGTGAAGTAGGCAGGTGTAATGGGAAAGGCACTGACATACTTTGGTTTATATCTACATGTCTACAGACAGCTTAAAGTGACGGCACATTGTATCCTTTGTCACGGATTAAGTCTTCAGTGCCTGTATCGTCCCACAGGTCCTCCTGCCGGTTTCTCCTTGACGGCTCCATTTCCTTGCCTCTGATTACTGGCGGTTTCATACTATCCTTGGCTGTCTGAAGACTTACAATTCAAGGCTGAGCTTTGGGGGCGTTGAAGTTCGGTAGACGAATGGCAAACAGAGCCTCGGGACTTAGTCCGGAACTGTACATGGTATTAGCATGACAGTATTCAGATGTCGGTGTGGAACGCTATCTTGGCCAGAGTTTGTACTGGCTTTCTCCGCCCTTCCAGGCTGCAACTGGTACTGTTCATACTTCGCCCGATTTTTACGCGCGTTCGCAAAATTGCGAAAGGCGACTATCAGCTTCCTCATGTCTGTTAGTCTGTCCGTCCTTCCGCATGTAGCAACTCGGCTTCCACTGCACGGATTTTTATGAAATTTTATATTTGAATAGTTTTCGAAAATCTGTTGAGAAAGTCAATATCCATTACAATCTGACAAGAATGGCGCGTACTTTACGTAAAGACCTATGCACATTTTTGACAACATCTCGCTGAATTCTTCGTAGAATTAGAAATGTTTCAGACGAAAAGTTGTAGAGAAAATCAGAACAAACATTTTAGATTCAATAACTTTTTTTCCGAAAATCGTGCCGTTTTTTAGGTAATGTGGAAAAATATGGTACAGTCGGACAGGCCACAGATGACAATATAATATGGTGCATGCGCATTGCATGCTGGATAACTAACGCTACAAACACGCACTAAAAATATGCAATACTTATTGCTTATCCACGGCAAAAATGGTTACGCGGACGCGCCTAAATGTTACGTTTATACATACATTGCTTCTCTTGTTTATTGTAATCACATTCATGCTATTAACGTGTAGTAGTAGTTGATAGACCGACATATAGTTACCTAATAAACAACAGCATGTTTCGTGTTGATAAACATTTCGAAAATTCTACTTCTTGTGTGCGCAAATATTTATCTCTTTAAGCACAGCAGTAATTGTAGGCATCATTTTCCTTAATATTTGTGAATTCCGCATTCTGCCCATGTGTCTTTATGAGTCTCCAAATAAAGAGTAGCAATCTCAGCAGCATTACCCAACTGGTCTTTGCCGCTGAAACGAGATATAGGCCCACTTATGGTGAGGCTGCAAGTAAATTTTTAAGTACCAGTTTTGATTAAATTCATGCTTCGTGTAGTTCAGCACATTTCAGCTGTTGCTCTACCAGCTGTGTCGCGCCACCATACGGAGCATGAGACAGCCGTATGCTAATCAGGCATTAAGCGGGTTATGCAGCCAACGAGCTGATGGCCGCTTTTTGCGTGTTATGTCCTTCCTACATGTTTTTTCCGTCCCAAGAATGCTTTCTATCCTCATTTTCTACCGCATTCACTCAGTTGAAGGAACCAAATTTCACGATTCATAAAACGTCAGCCACAATATGAGGGAGCTTAAAAATTGGATGACACTGTCGATCACAATAAAACCAATCACTTGTCTGGCGATCAACGACATGCAGTTGATTTCCAGACATATGTAATTGTGTTTGGTGGAGGAATGATTGGTTTAATTGTAAGTGTAACGCAACGAGTTCAATAAACTCAAATTCGAACACAGTTATTTACAGTAATGGAGAAAGCATATATCCTTGGCTTGGTCCGGATTCTAACCGACGACAGAGCATCAAAAACAGCAGTAAAATGATGACCATGATAAATTATTAGAATGAAGCAAAGCAGAGACAAAAGTCCCTGTGCACTTCATGAATGCATATGGGGGGAGTGCAGGTATAGCTCCACTGACACTGTGAATTGTGATTATAATAATAGAAATACATAAACTGCGGTCCAAATAATTATTTTTACCGATAGTCGAGAACGTTTCAATTCTTCAAAATTTCCAGACCGGCTGTGGGGTCTATCCAGCCTCGTAGTCAAATGTTACCGGTGGCCCGTCGCTCGAATTGTAAAGCGGCCGCAGGGCGTGAGACTGTGTGCCCACGTCCGTGAAGTGCCGAGGTTAAGAATGAGCGGCGCTGTACCTTCACAACGCCATACACCTTCTTAGCGTGTACAAGGGCTTTTCTACCTAAATGCCAATAATGGTGGCATATCATAGAGGCCTAATACAAGTCTCTGATGTTGGCTTATATGAGTATGTGTTCACGTCTATAATTCTGACATACATGTTACATTAAATTCAAATTATTAATTCGGATAGTGTATTATTATTATTATTATTATTATTATTAGATTTCGTGTTAAGGAGGCTTATGTTGAAAAATTACGTCCATTGTCTTTATGCTTGTCTATGATTTGTTTTACAATGTTGTCAGTATTTGGGATTACAGCAGCTTCGATTTGTGCGGTAATTAATCTTGAAGCGTTCTGTAATGTTACGGCGTGTGGATTGGTAAATAGTTACCGACGTTTCTGAGGAGCGTAGTGCCTCCATTTTCAGGGTCAAGCACGACAGGCATAGTACGATTGCTTGACATAGGAGACGCGTGTAATAAAGCAGCTACTGTTCTTGGACTACTTTACGTTAAAGATGGGGCCACTGCGTTCCTCTCAAACATGGGTAGCTCTCTACGTCAACATGGCATAACATACCGGCTGCATCGCTGCAATAATCTCGTAGAATGTGATTATTACTAAATGATTAATTGAAAACCTCTGGCAGGCATCGGCTGTACTGTGATTGAAATAATATGTCGGGATTTTGAGGAAGGTCACAAAAAGCCTCAGTTTGGACAGATGTTGTCCAGATTCGAACTGGGCACCTCCCAGATAGAAGTAACAAAGCGATACAGCTTATGGCAATTTGCTCGGTCTTGTGCGTATAGAAACGGTCTTATGGGACATAAAACTTGAATTTAATAGGTTGTGTAAGGGTTGGTACGTCTTTTTCTGCCATTGCACATGCCTCCCTTACCAGCTGACAGATTGAACTGACATAAATCTTTACAGTACCGAGTCAACAGATGCAGTGCGACATCCCTAGGACAGATTTTTGCATGTCTTTACAGAATATTCGATTTTGTAAGTGGTTTAAATATGATTACACTTATGATACGACATATTACTGGTATTGCTTTTGTGTGTCTGTCCAATATACATTGCAATGCCACCAGGAGGTAGCGTACTTGTTTCTGCAGGCTGCCTGTCATGCTACGTTCACGGAATCGTCTGTGTGGAGGCATTTGTCGTTTGTGCCTTGAACGGTGACGTTGCGCATGACAAAAGGTGCAGTTCTACTTGATGTTACTGTGTAACTAACAGGCTGCCTGCAATAAGATTCCTTCCTGAGAAGTGAAAAGCAGCTCGCCTACTCACGACATAGCCCACCTGTCACGGTGCTCTCGATGTTCAGCACCACGCTAACAAGAGCCCGCCACTGAATCACGTTTGAGTCAGCTGTTTTGAGTCAGCTGTTTCCAAAGAACATCCTCACACTCTGTTACATTAACCGATTCTTATATTTCTTCCTGTTTGCCCCTGCTTCTCCTGCGTTCCCTTTTCGTCAGCTTTCGGGACTAAAACTTAATCGTAGTTATTTATATCCCCGTGCGTGCTACATTCTCCATCCATCACAGCCTTCTTGATTTCAGCACCCTAATAGTATGAATAAAATTCAAAATTATAAGGATCAAATTATTATTATTATTATTATTATTATTATTATTATGTGCCTATATATTTATGTATTCGTGTGGGTTTCGTACTTGGCCCTGCGCCCTTCTGCCGCCCAGGGCTGTGCAGTCGGCACACAAAACCTCCGACTCCGACACCTGCAGAAAAGCTCAATATGTATTAATAATGGTAAACCTACTAAAATGGTAAATGGTATCATAAGACATTTCATCACCACCACGTGAACTATCAGGCTACTTTTTAAACTTATAACCTCTATTTAAGTATAAGTGTAATGATTATTGTAGCTACTTTATGGCTTTTTTTCTTTATTTCCCATGTTTAGTGATACTACAATACTGAAAATTCAATATTAGTTTAATAATAATATTAAGAACACAAATTACCCGCGTAAGACTAAGAGAATATAAACATATCTTTTTGAATGAAACTTTATTTTATATCGAGGTCAGAGTCGGTACATTTTTACTGACTCCGACTCCACAGCCCTGGTGCCTGCGTGTTAATATATTTAATTGAATTGAATTATTGTGTCTGTTATTACCACCTTCATCGTAAGTGTACGGAACCTACGGCCAGCTTACATGGCATCACACTGTCACGGCATTGTGCCCAGATGAGTCGGTCGCCTGTCCCGAAATAACTAATATTAGCCTATATTGAATGCAGCAATACCTACTCACTCTGCAGACGGCGCTCCTGGTAGCAGCAACAGCAGGCACGCTCGAGCGATGAACTTGTCGGGACAGCGACTGAATGTGTTCTCTGTGTAATGCAGCACCGCTCTGACACTTACATAACAACAAGACTCTGCCCCCTCACACATTCAACTGGCGTGGAAGGTCGTCGTTTAACTTCCCAATTTTTTTTCTACGTTATCAGCAGCTATATACTTTACAGCTAGCTCAGTATATCTAAGAGACAGTGTGACATCACAACAACAGCAGTACGCATGCGCAGCGATATTATTTATATTGGTTCCCACACTGTACACGGTTTAGTTTCAGTCACTGCCGCGAGGTTGAGTGGCGCAGTGTGTTAATACCCGTAAAGTAGCGCGTGAGGCTGAACACGTGACAGGCACTTACTTAATCAGCTGTCTTCAAAAGTTAATCGTTTATTTGCACTGCGTGCTGCCACTGGTTCTCAAACTGTAGCACGCTATAGTGCAAGGCTGGCGTGTTCAACCCACAGGAGGGCCACATAACCCCCAAGGACCGCACTTGTGTATGTATATATACAGCGAAAAAAAACATTGGATTGTTGGGTGCTGCCTTAAAAGTGACGAGTTTAGTTGTTAAACATTATCTGCTAACAAAGTCGCCATGTTATGTCCTGTAGGCTTATTATATTATGTTTGTTAAATTGTATTATTGGAACTGTTCAGGGGACTGAAGGCCGCAAATAATTTCCTCGACGGCCGCGTGTTGGTCAGCCCTGCTTTAGTCCCAGTAGCGACTTTAACGACTAAAATAAGAGAAAGGCTGCGCCCCGCAATATGATACAGACATTTCCAATTACGTTCCTTACAATTTATTAAATTTACCTGCGGCCTGCTTATTCATGTGTGGCCTTTAGCAGAGTGTACTTTATTGTGAGTCAGTATGACCGAAAAGCAGAATCGGTCGGCAGAGTTAAGTGAAGAACCCGCAACTGAAGTTTAAACAATCATCGATTTAATCGCTGATGCTGGGTCACAGACAGACAGACAGACGGACGGACGAACAGACAATGCGTATTTTGTTACTTTGTGAACAACGCCTAATGATTGCAAATATTGGATTGCGAATAATGTAGAAGGAATCTGTATGGTGGGCACTTTATCGGGTTGACAAGATGTGCGAGAAACCGCACCCGGCATAGCTGACATCAAAGGCTGAATCGACCGCCACATCAGTCCGCTATGCTCGATAAATTTTGTAGTGTAAACTGGCTGAAATATACAAGGTGTTTCTTGTGGTTGAACGAGTAATCCCAGACACTTGTATATACGTATTCTTTACGCCAATGGGATGTTATTTCTAAAGTCAGTCAATATGCGTTATTAAGATTCACTAACTTTACACACACCCCCTGTATTTTACGCAATTAATATGATTTGTGATGCACCGATTAAAGTTTCCAGCTGCATCGGGGTTTGTCAGGGAAAGTAGGAATGTGAGAAAGGAATGTACTTTCAGCGTCACTCTACCTGCAACACATTTTACAGCTGCTGCCACAGCTGCCAGTTACACAAAAACCGGACACTGAATGTTTTGTTACTAAATATTGTTCTGTCTGCGCCTTTCAGTAACCTACTGAACGTTTCGAACCGTTCCAAGTGACTGGCTTTATGGCTGTTCTGTGTAGTGGTGTAGTGTGTAACAGTTTCACTCCCTTGTTTCCGGTCAAAATAAATTATCTGGATAGCATTCGCTTAACAAAAGTAAAGTTTTCCCTATGCAAGCTATGAAAGCGTGTGGGGAAGTGGAGGTACGACGCCACATCGGCTTTAGATAGAGGCGAATCGTCAGCTCCACTCCCCGACCGCTTTATTCGCGGTGAAAATGCACACTGTACCCTGTAATTAGAAAGATGGATGGGACACAAATTTAGTCTGGGAGCTTTATTTAAGAGAAAAAGCTGTTGCATGTGCCTGTAATCGAACCACGTTTCATAGTTCGTGCAACGCGTAGCCTAGTCACTGTACTGAATGTGCTATCCCTACGCATCTCCCTCAGTTAAGTGTATTGTTGTTGTTGTTGTTGTTGTTATTATTATTATTATTATTATTAGTAGTAGTAGTAGTAGTAGTAGTAGTAGTAGTAGTAGTACTTGTACTACTACTACTTGTGATACTACTACTACTGCTGCTGGTGCTACTACTATATACTGTCTGTAGCTAAACCCCTGGAAATTCCGAAAGGACATGCTAAAATCAAACCTTGTAAAGCAGTAGTACTGACCAATTACAATAGACAGTAGTTGAGTGATAAGGCCCTTGGATACGAAGTAAACACTGATAGTTATAGATTTCGTTAATAGACCTTATATTAGCGTCGCTACCACACGCTGTATTTTTTTCCCGTGTGAATTGATTTATTTTATGGACTTTCTCCGTCGTGTTGAAGTTAGCACATTGTTTACATTTCGGGAACAAGAAGCAAGCAAGCCTGAAGACGGGCACTGATCCTGTCCTCGAAACGTAGCAGTGTGTTGCATTTCAGTACATACGGGGGAAAAAATGCCATGAGTCAATGTGTTCATATACCATCGTCAGAACCCTGTATAATAGCGCTTTTCCCACGTGTATTTCATAATGTCCTCTTCTACCTCGTTATGGGTGTTCTCCGGAATCCAACCAATCGGCAGACACGTGTTACAACACAACTTTCTTCTTTACAACTCGCACTGTGTTCAGTGCGGTCGCATTTTATGCGAGAGATGCCTTCCCGAAGGCCTTGCATAATTCAAGATTAATTTTCCCCAGGAATAAATGTAAAGCAGGGGGAGATGGAATTCTCAGAACGTATAAATCTACAACGGTTGTAGCGTATTTTTGCGTTCAAACATACTTTTTCAAGCATAATGTAAATAAATAAATAATAAAAGTTAGTTTTGGGATTTGCATTGTTTCAAATTTTGCGCATTTTATGAGGCTTTGTTAATATTTTTGTGTGGCACTATTTTAAATTCACATAACATGCGACCGCACTGTTGTGACCTCCCTCGTCCAATGGTATGCCAACCCTTCCCATCACTTGTTGCTTCTTGCACACAGTCCCACCTTAGGAATTCGTTATTACACATTAAGTCACTATTTCGCTCAACATGACCCGCATAAAATGCAGAAGACTATGTTGATCCTTCCGCTGCATTGTACATAATGTACATTCCACTAAAGATGACTGCTTCATAAAGTCAGAATGCTGTAGGCCGCCACTGCTATTTGATGTTGTGTCTGTAAGAGTAAGGATAACTTGCTACATAGGCACACAATAGCGACAGAACTTTAAATCTTAAGCGTATGTATAATACATATACAGTTGAGCCCGTTTATAACGACATCGCTTTACGCGACACCTCGTTTATAGGGTCAGACAGTCTGTGGTACCAATTAATTCCTCACAGTTAACTGTAACATTACACTCCTCGGTTATAACGACACTCGTTTATAACGACGCAAATTTTCAGTCTCCTTCATGACAGGGCTGTGGAGTCGGTGCACAAAAGCTCCGACTCCGACTCCTCGATTTTTAAAACTTCCGACTCCGATTCCGTCATAAAAGCTCAATATGTATTAATAACGGTAAACCTATAAGACATTTCATCACCACCACGTGAATCATCAGGCTACTTTTTGACTTATAACCTATATTTAAGTATAAGTCTAATGGTTACTGCAGCTATCAGGGCTCTGGAGTTGGAGTATCTAGTTAAGATTTTAGACTGAGGTCGGAGTCGGAGTCGGTACATTTTTTCCCGACTCCGACTCCACCTAAAAATTCCATCCGACTCAGACTTCACCTAAAGTTCCTTCCGACTCCGACTCCGTATCCGACTCGACAGCCCTGCTTCATGATGTAAATGAGTTCGACTGTATTCTTCATTATCTTGGCCAGGTAACTGTGCTGTGTGGCTGTTACACTGGGGCTGCATTTGCATCAAGATGGAGGCTGCTCTGCTTAGATGACTGCCAGCAGTGATTGCAGTGTCTTATGTGTACTCAATACGATAAACTTTGTGTTTGCATTTTAATGTAGTTCTGTAAGTGGGTTAGTATAATATTTGTGGCTGGTAAAATAATACAGAGTCGAATTCGGTTATAACGTCATGAAAGGAACTGAATATTTTGTGTCGTTATAAACGGGTGTCTGTAACCGAGGAGTATAATGTTATGGTTAACTGTGACGAATTAATTGGTACGACAGAATAACACGCTATAGATGAGGTGTCGTATTAACCGATGTTGTTACAACTGGGTTCGAGTGTATGTAATATTTGTGTCGATTCGATTGTATGTCTCTGTGTTTTGGACGGGCTGTCAATTTTATCACAGAACGTATGTCCTAAAGGACTGTTTCTGTGTTATTTTGCTGTCGCCATCATCAACGCTGTTAATTGTAATTGTAGGTTCATGAACTTTAAATTTTACTTTTATTAACTGTTTGTTTCGTATGATCTATGTTACCAGTGGAGAGAACAGGAAGTTCTGGCACTGTCAATGAGGTTGTTATGACCGCCGGCAACATCAATGGGAACTCAACAACCGGCAGCGCTGTGGTGACACCTTTGAGGCAACACCGTCCGTTCTCTTCAAACCCAACACAGCAGGCCATCTTATCACGGCAGTCTACAGCAGCGACAGCCATATACAGCGGCAGGGATGATGGTCGTCGATCTGCTGGATCCGTTAAGTTATGGTTGATTAGGGGAATGGTTCAGGTGAGTGAAAGGTGTTTCTGGTATATCGTATCATATCGTAGTCCTTCCATCTTCTACCTACTCACAGTACGTGTCGAGGTTGTTTATTGTCACTTGATAACACTCAGACAAACACCAAATTCGGTAGGGCTCCTCTGGACGAGGGATCGGCCCGTCTCAGGGACCTCTACCTGACAACACAAACGCTCACAAGAGACAAACATTCATGTCCCCGGTGGGATTCAAACCCACGATCCCAGCAAGCGCTTGGCCGCAGACCTACGCCTTAGACCGCGCGGCCCCTGGGATCGGCCATTTCTGGTATATACTTTGGCTTATTGAAAACTTTAACGCGAGGCGTTACTGAATGTCGCTGTTTAAAACACTGCCGTGAAATCTGTCGAAAAAGACTCCAAGGAATTTTAATAAACAGTAACGGCATAGGATTATAGCAGGCAATTAAGGGCGGGTTATTAATAACGACGCCAGTCCCGGTGACCGCGCGGCCTCAGGCGTGGGTCTGCGGCCGCTTGCTTGCTGGGGTTCAAGGTTCGAATTCCAGCGGGGACAAGGATGTCTCTCGCCTTGAGTGTTATGTTTTATCAGGTAGAGGTCTCTGTGACAGCCCGACCACTCGTCCAGAGGAGTCGTACCGAGTGCGGTTTGTGCGTGTGCGCGCGCGTGTGTGTCATTGAGTGTGATATCGAAACCTCAACAAGGAGAAGGTCTAGGCCCACTCGGGCCGTACAGCCATGAAAAAACAATTATTTTATAATTATAATTATAATTTCCTCCTGCTCCATGTATACTAATTTCAGATTTTCCTTGCATATAAATAGTGCTCCATAAATGTGTGCCTGGTGACATTTGTGAACTGTCGCATAATATAGACATGGCCTGTGATAGCGTCATACCTCGAAACGTGCGGAGCTGTATTGTGCTGACTCTGTGGAAAGATGAAACATGAGTCACGGACTCGTTTCTGCGCAGGCTTTACTAGAAACCCCGGGATCCCTGCGTCAGTATCTTTATTGTCCTGTATCTTAAAGTATCCATCATGTTCCTGTGAATTATATGTAGTATGTGATACAAGTTACCTTTGAGTCCCATTTAAAACTATGCTATTATATCAAAATTGCGAAACTGTGTCCATGAAACAAGTTTCCTTGAGAAGCTGATATTCTGTCTCATAGTCCCAAGTTTTCTTGTCACTTATCGGGGCAGAGGGTTCAGTACCACAAGAGACGGCTACTTTACCCTACCCTGAGGCAGGCAGACAACTCCAGTTCACTTCGTCCGATTTTGTTTGTGAAGATCCATTAAAACACCTGCGACTGCCCAGTGATTGGAGCTGCACGGTTGTTCTTGTGAGCTGTGCAGTGCGGTATAACTAGGGAAATAAAGCGTGTGTAAAGCACGTCTTTATGGAACAAGTCGTTACGAGGAAGTCACAAATAATCTTGTGATATTTCCATTTCCGCGCAAGTGAAACTCCCAACATTAAAAATTCCTGTTTTGTAAGTACCCCTTTATTGTGGGGATGATAACAAAATCAATAATGTTCGTGAAGGCAGCGAAATTAATCTGTTTTTGTACCTCTGCAGGAAGAGTCGGTCTGAATTCTGTGTTCACTACGTTACCATTTCGTTGTGAAATTCTTTTACGGTGAGGTAAAATTGTACATTCAAGTAGTATTTTAAAACTGGGATTATTTCTCTGTGGCGTTTGTTGATTTACCTTTATTACAACTTGATATTATCAACACTGCGGTTTTTTATTTTTCCGTTTATTCATCTTTCTGCGCCTTAGTCGTACTAAGCCTTTCCCGTTGCTTCATTTATAATATTTTTTTTACTTACCAGCACAAATTCAACTACCTATTTACATATCTTGTTATATTTACATAACGCATAACATTCTGTTTTATTTACGTCATATATGTTGAAGACTAGGCCCTCATGTTTAAAACAAAACATGGCGTTTGATTATTTGTATTATTACGTAGTTGTCAACTAATGCCGCTAAGTTATGTTTAGAATGTAGTACTTGGAGTTTCACGTTGTTTGTGAGACTGCCCGTGAATCTATATCGTAGCATAATACATTTTATAATACAGTAGTATAATTTAATTTAATATTTTTATAATACCTATGTAAAGCACTGAGATCTCAATCCCAGTATAACTATGTATATATTTGTCTTTTCATTCCTGTAGCCAACCTGATGATGACCATATTTGTTCGAAGCACGTAACTGATCACTGAACTAACTGTATTGTCTTGGTTGGTTTTATTCTGTGCCTTTGATTTTCTAGGAAAACAACGGAGATGAATTGTCTATAAAAATTAAAAACATCAACAGCTTCAAGCTTGGTGAATGTGTGGATGTTTCAAATTATTTTTCAACAAATTTAAACGTAGGACTACATTCTTCACAAAAATGATAATAACGGTAATAACTGTAATAAAATCAGTAAGGCTAGAAACTCATTCAATATTAAACCCCATCGGCCCATTGTCGAGTTAAATTCCACTGCTCTTTCCGTTGTATGTACTAGGCCCAGTGCTGAGTTCAAATCAACGATTTATTTTACTGTTTTATTTCGGTCTTCCCTATTCTCCTCTGAAGCAGTGACTGATTTTTAACTTTGAATAGTAGAGATTTTCTGAAAAATTAATTGGGATTAAATTGTTGTACTACACAAGAATAATTTGGACTGCAAAGGTTTAAGATATGTCTCACAATGTGTGCTCAGGAGTGTTTGTAAAAATATTAAAGTGAATAAAACCACTTTTACATATGAGATGTGCAGAAGAATATGGATTTATTTCTTTATGTATTTATTAAACATACGAGATTCGAGGTTCTGACAGAGGTGTTGCTGAATATTCAGGTCTTCTGTGATGTTACCGAGTAGCGAGTGGTAAATATTTCGAGACTTTTCGAAGGAAGGATCGCAGTGCCTTTATGAAATGCTTGATCCTAGGCACTACTATCCTTCGAAACATCAAGAAATATTTATCCAACGTTACTGCGTAACATCCCAGAAGACCTGAACCTTCATTAACCCTTCAATGCCAGCCTCAGTGCACTGTACGTACCTCCAATACTTCGTGTGCTGCCGGCCGTGATGCACCGTACGGTTATGAATGATTTTAAGGGTACAGTAAATTCTAAAACTCCATCTTTTTGGGTAGTAGTTGAAGTTTAACCTTTTAAAGCCTAGCGGTAACTTAACATACTACCAGACTTAACTTTAACCAATTCTCCATGGTGCTCACGGTGCATTTATATGTTTTGTACGGATCTCGGAACAAACAGAAACTTTTGCCTTATAAAACATTAAGAGATTGGGTTTTATAACCGAAGTGGAGAGTGTTTATTGCGCGGTACGCACTGAGTCCTTATATTAGACAGAATGCATTTCGTCTTTAAAGGGTTAAACCCCAATGTCAGTGAAGTTATAATCGTCTGTAAATATTTTACTGTTATCCCTTACAAATATAATGAATAATTAAATAAGTGTATACATTCTGGATTAAGGTTTCCAGTAAAATATTAAGCAGAATTAAAATTATTCTAATTTTTTGAAGGAACAAAGGAACAAATTTGGAGAAAAAAAATTTTTTTTTGTTTGTTTTAGGTGCCAGTAAATTCTTAATTTCGCGCAATCTTGTAACATGCAGTAGTAATTCAGTTCCTACATGAAAGTACCACATTAATCACGAGAGGATGGTGTCGGTTTTCAGGTGCGCATGCCCAGGTCGGGTGACAGTTCATCAACACGCTACCGAGATAGAGTAGGCAAATCGGTGACAATCGCATCGTTGCCCACTGCTGCACCGGCACGAACATACAGCGCACCTCCCGAGAATTCCAGGCTTATAGGCACCAATAATGGAAACGGAGCTCACTGCAGGGACGAAAAGTATCTCGGAGGAGCTGGGGTAGCAGTGGAGGATCATGACGTCAGTATTCCACCGGGGGAGTCCCCCAGCACGTACACTTTCAGTAGACACGCCATTCGTTCCACTTACATGGACAAGAGCATCGAAGCTAAAAAGAAGGTACTGTACAAATAAATAAACATGTTTGGAAAATAATGGTAGTGATTTTGGATTATGATGATGACGATGATCATGATCATCATGATCATGATCATCATGTGATCATGATGATAGTGATAGTCAAATAATTCAGTTCTATGTAATTCATGTTTATTTGCCTTCTGATTCTACCTCCTGTTGGCTAATTACAAAACCAACAAAACAAATTATACAAAAACAACCAAAAGAACGAAACGAAGAAAAACAGTGCAATCGACTGCAGGTAACTAACAACTTCCGGTTTAAGTGGGAGAAAAACAATACGATTCAATTCAGTTCTTGTACATTTACGTGATAACTTAACAGCCTAAAGGACAACACAAAGTGAGCACAAATACGTAAGTATAACATGCACACAAAAACAGTAAGTGGCGAAAGGAAAAAACACAAGAAAACACAATGGTGAAAATGTGATAGTAATTTCAGTTCAGAACAGTTCTTTATTATTGATGTGCTGGCACACCGGTTATAAGACAGATTGCAGACACAGAACAGAAACATAAAACAAAATACATGTCTATATCTCCACAGACGGCATTAACGACAATGATTATGACAGTACTATTAATATTAAAAATATTAAAAATTCAGGTCTTTATTTATTTATGTGCCAACTCAACAGAGTACTTGGTACTTACAGATTAATAATGCACTCATTATCAATGTCAGCAACAATAATAACCCCATATACCTTGTATACTGTTACACTGTTTACTAATAAGCCTGTGGGCAGGACAACCGACTGTTCTTGGGTCAGTTCTCTGCGGGACAGTAAAACGTCCAGACCGGCTAGGGACCCACCCACCCGGCTTCCTATTTAACAGGCACCTTTGGGCTCCCTCTCCACAGACAAAATGGCCCTCGACATACTTCGTAAGCTAAGAGCTTAGCTCTGCCGGCGCCAAGGGTTGCCCAAATATATGTGGAGCGATAATTTACTCCCCCAGATGCGTTCATGGTGTGGTGCTGAACTAAGCACGTGCTCAAATTTACGTTTAACTGACTGACCCCATGGAGCAGCGTCCTGCTGGGGAAGCTAATATGAACCCAACTACTCAAGAATTTCCACTAATGATATGGAACCTGAATGTTCATTACCATATAAAAAAACAGCCCGCCAACTCTCCCTGTTTCTGACCAGATGAACCCATTCTACATCGTCCCATCTTGCTTTTCAGACACATTTTAATTTTAGACTCCCATCTACACCTAGGTCGTTTAAGTAGCCTTTTGCCTTTAGGTTTTTCAAACCCAAAACTGCGCAATTTTAATTTTCCTTATACTGATAGCATGCCTTTCAAAACGTACAATTGGAAGTATTTTTTGGCGTGACACACATACGTTCATTTGAATATGTTTTAATACTACAGAATGGATGAAAGTCGCCTAAATAAAAATTATTCTTATTATATTCTTGACGTAGGTCTGAATACATTACAAAAATGATTGAATTGAAATTACGCAAAGATGAAAATTGACGATAATAACCAACAAATATGTCGTATTCTTATCTTATTTCATTTTAGTTTCGATAATACAAATGCAACTTTTCGTAATTTCAAGTTGTAATGATTACTTGGATTCACTTTTGTCTTTCAACAACAGTGCATATTTTTTTGTCAAAATATTTATATTTACGTGGTCATTTCGAAATAAGTACTTAATAAGGGAAATCCTTCACGTTACCTCAATATTCCATGCTTCTGAGGGCAACAAATAAAGTTAAAAGCCCTATAAAACCCCACAAATGATAACTTTTCCAATAGCTTTCTCCTACCGAAGAAATACATGGCATAACTCCATCACATCCTTCAGCATGTCATGTCTGCCATAATTCTGACATTAATATCCATCTGGCATTTAACAGCCTTGAAAGCAGGCCAGAAAGTAATCGTACCGGAAGGGCTATTTCGCCAGCGCAAAAGACAGACGCGGATTTATATAACTGTCTAAACGAAAGGCTATGGACACATAACTACACCCTTCTGTTGTCTTCCTAACGGACACAAATGTAAACGAGTGAATTGAAACAGAGACAAAAATATTTTCAGAAAACAGTTTGAACATGTACAGGGAAAGCTAGGAAATGGATTACCACGGAGAATCCTAGAATGAGAACCAGAGGGAACACGAAGAACGGGAAGACCCAAGAAAAATGGAGTAAGACAGAGAATGAATAACCATGGAGTGACAAACAGTTCTAGAGACAGGGGCGTGTGGGGAAAGTTTTGGATGTAGGAAAACCACTGTACAGTGCACAGTCTTTGAATGAAATAAAAAAAAAATATTATATATTTCCTGACTGTGATCTGTCAGTGACTGTAACCACAGCGTGAATCAAGATGAATATTTTGATTCGTTTATGATTGAATTTACTGAATTTGCAGTTATAATGAGTGTGCTTTTAGTATCCATCAAGTAAGTAAGCCCAAAGTAAGTCAGTACAAATATAACAAGAATACATGAATATACGCTGAATTGCAACAATAAATCCAAAGTTATGTAATCCGTGTTGTCTGTGCGAGAAAACAATAGAGGACAGATGGCTGAAAAATAATAAAGCTGTCATTGCTGTCATTATAACTGAAACGAATGCCATGTACGGGAGTTCTTTGAACGTCAGTAGTTTCTGCGCTACTTGATGTAGCCTGTTTACCGTCTTTTGTGTAGCCCGAATGTTCATTGGCGTATTCACTGGGCCCTGCCCGGAGGCAGATGTGTCAGCCCACATGCTCATAATCTCTTCCTAGAAGAGGCAATTTAACAGTGCTCTCGTCTGTGTTATGAATTCCATCGACCCGTCACAGATTACCATTGGGATCATCATCATCATCATCATCATCATCCCTCTCAGTTCATTTTTCTTCTTTCGATCATTTTGCGGTTGCTGTGTGTTCGTTTATTGTTTACTGTGCACTGAAGAATTGAACTGTGCTGGAACCTGCCAATATTGCAACAGCATGTCGAGTCAGTCCTCACAGTCACCTCACCTTGCTTCTATTTTATTGTTCGTCTTCTTTTTGTAATCGCGATGTACCTGTCTGTAGATTTGTGTATTTATATCTTCGTGCTCCTTTGACAGTTGGCCCAGCGCTGTTAAACTTGCATATTAATAAATATAATACAGTTATTATTTTATTTTATTTGTTTTTGTGTATTTGTGCTGGCTTTGTAATTGACATTTTTGCTGTTGAACCGGCATGTTATTAAACAAACACTGATTTCAGTCGAATTGAGTTACCATTACTGCGTCTGCCACTGCTAATGTGTTAGTGTTCGTATTAACGTTTGTATCGTTTTCATTCAAGACCAAGCAACTCAGTAGCTTATGTGAAGTGGCAGTGCTTCCCACTTGTAACCGAGAGGCCGTCGATTCGAATCTTGGTTGTTACACTCACTGTCATGAATGATGTTCTTAGTGGTTTTCCTCATCCTGTCCATGCAATGTCTGGATAGTATCCCAGACTATTCCACAGCCAGCCTTTCCACGTCCTGTCCAATTCGCTATTGACTATTCCATTCCGAGGCACCGACAGTGTCCCTAAGGACGCCGTGTAAAGGGACGAAGTAATCAGCCTAACAGTTCAGCTTATCGATGACAGCCAGCCTCTGTCAGCAAGGTATCCTGTGCTGTAATTCTGCACGGTTGTAACGCGTAGTGTCCTGGTTTGCAGGTGATTCGGATGCTGTTCGTAGTTGTGGCAGAGTTCTTTGTGTGCTGGGCACCTTTACACGTGCTCAACACGTGGTACATTTTCAATCCCGAGGCTGTGTACCGGGCAGTTGGCAGCACCGGTGTGTCTCTCGTGCAGCTGCTTGCCTACGTCAGCTCCTGTTGTAACCCCATCACTTACTGCTTCATGAACCGGAAGTTTCGACAAGCTTTTCTCGGAGTTTTTGAGTGCGACAGGTGCTGGAGGTAAGTTAAAAGCAAAACTAATATTAAACCCGACAAAGGGGTGGAGAATTATTGTTACAATATCCAGATAGCCTGTGGAACCCACCAAGCGTTCTGTTCAGTGAGTACGTGGGGTTTATTCCCCAGAGGTAAAGTGGAGGAGGAGTGAAGCTGACCACTTAGCTCCATTCAGTGCCGATATTAAGAATGCATGGCGGTGTATCTTCAAATGTTGAATACTGTTGGGCGATAACACAGGCGGCAGGGCAGTCATGCTGCGGCCGATCAGGTTACACTGTTTTGGAGTCTGGGTTTCGAGTGGACGCTGTCGTGTATACATAAGTAGTTGACCATATGTACACACAAGTCCGACTTGCGCAAAGTTCGATTTACGCTGGATTTACGTAACTATTGCTTAGGTCGGGGAGTGTATGCATTTCGGAATGTGAATTCACAGCAGTTTTGACTGTAGTCAGCCCTGCAGTATCCGAGTCTTGTAGCTCTGTCTCTCATTGTATCACAAAAGGTCTCTGTCACATGGTCTTTCTGACTCTCCGTTAAATCCGAAGTAACCCGGATAATTTTTATATTGTTTGCCTGTCCCCAGCATGTCCTGCTGCTGCTGTTGTTGCTGCGCTGATGTCGTCCCACTCGGAACTTCTCGTCTACGTGGTCATCACAGAGACGGAGCAGCGCATGGAGGCTTGGGCGCTAACAACAACTCTGACGTGTCCGGCAACGACTCGACTGTGTTCGCCGGCAGGGCCAGTATGGGGGCGAGATCAGGTAAGATGCAAATCAGAACTTCACTGAATCAGGCGGGACTGAGGCATCGAAGTGTTTCTATTGCGCCCTGAAGCAACACCACGCCCACCGCCGGTTTGACTACGTGCGGATGAAAATAATTCAAAAACTAGACGTGGAGATCACTGCTCCGACTTCCAATGGAATTTTAGGTTGAAACATATAGGCATTGTGAAGTGTGCATGATGCATTACTGGAAATACAGAGGCTGGAAATTTGTGTTAATTAATTAATTAATTCATTCATTCATTCATTCATTCATTCATTCATTCTGTTGTCTGTCTTACCACAGGTCCATAGCCTCGTCCAAAGCGAGTTCTCCAAGGAGTGCGATCTAGTGCTTCCTCTTTCAGTTTCCAGTAACCTCTCTTTTCCATAAGGTCATCCAGTAGCTTCTTACGTCTTCTTCCTCGTCTTCCCGTCACTTATATCCTTACCTCTCTCTCTCTCTCTCATTCAACCTCGTGTTTAGAAAGCAGTTCGTATGCACGTTGTGACCAATCCAATTAGCCTTTATTCTTTTTATTGTTTGTAGAATATTCCTCTCCTCCTTGACTCTGCGTAATACTTCATTTCCCACACGATCGGTCCAACTATCTTCTCCATCCGTCTCCAGCACTACATTTCAGAACTTTCCAGGTATTCCTGATCTACCTGCCGAAATATCAAAGCTTATGTTACATTCGGCTTATTTTTGAAGAGTGTGCGTTAAGAGTGTCAGCTGTAGCTCTAAGATACCGACGTTGATATGATGAATTTCTGGAAGAGTGATGACTTGAAGCTTGGTTCCAGAAGTGGTGGAGCTGGAAGCGGAGGAGCGCGTTTAGCAGCGCGGGGGTCGGGGAGGAACATCTGCGTGCTGCTGCTGGATGTATTGTCCAGAATCCGCCGCCTGGATATGGTGGTTCATTCCGCTACCGTATGACATGGCGGCGCTCCAGTCCCCAGCGGAGTCGACATTTTGTCTCAACATCGAGTAGCCAATTTGATAGCAGTGGCAGCTGCAATTGTAGCGCGTGTCGACCAAGCTCCAGTTCCAGCGACCTCTACTCTTAAGAAACCCGGCCCCACGAACCAAATTAAGGTAACTCTGTCTGTTCTTCAACACACTGTGAGAATTACCAAAATGGCGTGTGGTTATGAAGCCTGTGGCAATACTGAATATGTGGCAAATAAACAACATGGTGATGTTAAAACGGCTTATCTTCGGTTTCCCATCATCCAACCGTTTGTCTTGTTGGGCACAGAGCTGTAGTATGCGGATAAGGCACAGTGGAAAAGTCACAAATTTAGGCGTTCGTCACTAAGAAAAAGAACGCCTATTTGAAGACCACATGCGTCTTTCCGTCTGTCACCTAGTATCGGCAACGAAACCGTTTGCCGGATTGTCATGAAATTGGGCATTCGAGTTTTTTTTTTATAAAAATTTGTTGAGCAGGCGCAATTTTCATGAAAAGCGGTCGAGTGACGCTTATACTTTACGCAGTGGCGAAATTGAATTTCTAACCACAGTAGGTTTATCCGTGCTCTTTGACGGATGTGGATGAAATTCGACATAGACGGTCTCCAGATTCTGTCGAGTAGCAAATATGATTTTCGTGAAACTCGGCTGAGTGAAACCCATACTTTACTTAAGCGTGGCAGTGAAATTTTGCGAGTATTTTCTACATCTCTCCTCCGCGTGGGATCTCGTCTGTGCAGGAGATGCTCCGGGCGACTTACTGGGTGATGGTGTGTCCATGAAAGTCGGCGCACTGAAAGCGATATGTGTCTTGCTGACACAAGTTCGTATCTGTCCGTACTTTTCAACGGTTATCCTATCAGTTGAGTGAAATTCTGTATACAAGCCGTGATGTTGAGAGTAAGTTTTCTGGCATTCGGCGTGGGGAAGGAAGTTCTTTATTACGGGCACAAATGAAATGACAGTTAACGCGTGCAGGGCCGACTGGACCGATTCGACGCAATCGGGCTCCCGCGCTCAGGGGGGAAATTAATTAAATAATATGTTTGACTGATTGCTGATTAAAAGTAAATAAAAATGATAAATCATCGACCATATTAATTTTGCGTCCTAACTTACTATACTAAACTAAAACTTCAGTTCCTTTTTTGCTCTGCACAATAACTTGTAGAGGCCTGCTGCAAGGATCGTACTTGGGCCCTGCGGTTGTTAAGGCCGGCACTGACTCGTGCCCTGTAAAAGTGTATGATTTTTTGAAAGTAAATAACGCCTTAGTAATATATGTGCACTACGTCACGGAATAGACCATTTGCGTTCCTGTTATTGGGGCTTTGAATTTAAGGTAACTTCCTCTTTACTTACAACTAAACACAAACTTCATAACACAGAAGTCCTACAAATGAAAAAGAAACGTTTACGCTCGGTGGATTTGACTTTTGCACATGAATGTGTGTTCGGATTGTGATATTCTGTGTTCTAACAGCGTGTAGTTTCATCGATGCTCCCAAAAAAGTTAATAATAACTAACAGGACTATCCGTGTCACAACCCAACGCGGTGGTAATATCAATGTGTCCTTCTTAGGGCTTCATTCACAGTCCTTCTTCAGCACAAACTTACAGCATTACTAATTGTAATGTCGAATCAAACTACCACAGCCGATCCCGGTGGCCGTGCGTTAGAAGGCGTATGTCTGCAGATGATTGCTGGGATAGCGGTTTCGAATCCCGCTGAGCGCGTGGATGGCTGCCTCTTGTGCGTGTTATGTTTTGTGTAAGTAGCGGCCTCTGCGACGAGCTGATCACTCGTTCAGGGGAGACCT
The DNA here is from genome assembly GCA_013340265.1 of Coptotermes formosanus. Classification (NCBI taxonomy): domain Eukaryota; kingdom Metazoa; phylum Arthropoda; class Insecta; order Blattodea; family Rhinotermitidae; genus Coptotermes; species Coptotermes formosanus. The sequence continues at coordinate 425,742 of BLKM01000150.1, forward strand.
ACCGGCTGTGTGCGTGTCTAACTGTGTGTGATCTAGAAACCTCAACAGCGTGGAGGTCTAAGCCCAATTTGGGCTGTTGCGCCACAGCAAAAAAAGACACAAACGTGAACGGTTATGGGTGAATGACATAAATGGCAGAAAGCGAAAATACAGTAGCAAAACCCACATAACAGAAAATTTGAAACAACTTTAATTGGTTGAACAAAGTGATTAAGCCGCTATGAACGTGACTTCGTAGAACGGTTTGCCATTTTGAATTTGTAATTAGCACGAGAGTGTTGGAACACAGTCATTATAATTCGCACAGTGCATGTGACATTATCCACGTTACTTCTAACACATTTAATCCATAATTTTATGTAATGTACATACTCGTATTAACCCTTTAAAAACGAAGCGTATCTGTTTTATATAAGGACTCAGTGCGTACCGCGCTGTAAACACTCTCCACTTCGGTTATAAAAACCAGTCTGTTAATGCTTTATAAGGCAAAAGTTGCTGTTTGTTCTGAGATCCGTACAAAACACATTAAACGCAATGTGGGCACCACGTAGAATTTTTTAATGTTAAACCTGGTGGTATGTAAAGTTACCGCTAGGCTTTAAAAGGTTAAGGCACTAGTACTCGTTCATGCTCGCCGGTAAGCAGTATATGACGCGGGCGGTCTGACCTACGCGCCCGACGCTTCGTCTTGAAGACCCTTTCCAATGCATTCAGCTGCTGCAGCGCGATGGTTGCGTTCTTATGAGACCTATAAAATCGCGTAATCAATTATTATTATTATTATTATTATTATTATTATTGGTGGTGGTGGTGGTGGTGGTGGTGGTGGCGGCGGCGGCGGTGGCGGTGGCGGTGGCGGCGGCGGCGGCGGCGGCAGCAGCAGCAGCAGTAGTAGTAGTAGTATGTTTGTTGCGATATATTCATGCTGGTCGCTGCAATCGCATAACGGCCAACACGCATATGCGGAAGTTCGCGTCATACAGCGTTTACCTATTCATCAATCACTTTATAGCAAATTCGCGTTAACGAAACGTGCGTTACAGCAGAACTGTGTGTAGACGTGACTGTTTAGCTTCACACACCGACAGGTTTATCCAGTTAAGAACTGAAACGAAGCTGATGTAAGCAACTGATAGCGGAGATTTGATTAAATGAAACTATATCTGTATGATCTGTTAGCGTCACTGCCCGTCCTGTTCAGCTGGACAAGAAACTGGATAAACTGGATAAAAGTCGATAATTCATAAAACGAACAATCGAAGTACTAAATCCTGTCGAATGTGTGTCGCATGTCAGCGGGACCGTTGAAGTATACACACGGTGGACTTTTGTACGGAAATATTTTCTTACGGCGCTGCAGCCTGAGTGAGAGGCACTTTCAGAAGGATTGGTGCCGAAAGATATCCTGGCAGCGAGGAATTGTTAGTGACGTCACTGCTTACAAGAACGTAATTATGGAGTGACCTATGCCTGAAACTTTTTCTTGCCCGAAGACTGCTTTGGACTCGCTAATGGTGTTTGATGGAATAAAGTGCGATGCCATTCCTACTTCTGTCTGTGTACTGTGGGATGGCAACGAAACATGTCAGCCGTTCCAGAGGCAAGTATTTACGGGGCTCAGGTGGTGACTGTAAGGCAGTATGCAGTCCGTATTTGTCAACACATTCAGCGTGATATTTCTTGCTATTGCTTTCATTCCTGAAGTGCGTAGCAGGCCTGTACATACGTATACATACATTTATAGGATGGAAAGTGCGTCAAGACATAGGCCTGCGACGTCCCTTTGGCTCTGTATGACTGTAGCTATATTAGGATGGCCTCTCCGTTGGTTTAATATTACATAAGGAGAGGATTTATAATTTGTATTCTGTACCTTATATTGTAGGTTTTTTATTTTCGTCGGGGCACGCGGTGGCGCAGTTGGTTGAGGCACTGCGCTACAAATCGAAAGGTTGCGGGTTCGATTCCCGATGGTGTCACTGGAATTTTTCATTGACATAATCCTTTCATAATCCACTATGGCCCTGGTCGACTCAGCCTCTAACAGAAATGAGTACCAGGAGTATTTCCTGGGGATAAAGGCGGCCGGTGCGTAGGGCTGACAACCCTGCCACCTTTAAATGCCGATTGTCTAGAAATCTGGGAGGCTCGACCTCCTGCAACCCAAAGGGCCTGTCCAGGCCTGTAATGGGATGGCTTTTTATTTTCGTCAAGATATCTCCCATGTGTGAAGTGAGACGTCTAGTCCCTAATTCTGAATTGCAGAGACCACTTGCAAAATGTAGACATAGATGGAAGGATAATATCGTAGTTAAACTGAACCGTAGAAAAATGACTCACGAAGCAGAGAATTTTACTGAAGTGGGTCCGTATAATGTCAGTTGAAGTATTATTTTTAATGCCTCCGAATTATGACGAAGCAGGAAATTCCTTAAACAGCTGAACAGTTATCACCGTTTGAATAGGGACCATAAACCATGGAGTTACATTATTGTATACGTGCCTGTATGTGTGCGTGCGTGCGTGCACATACACACCGTGATTGGTTTTATTAATTTATTTGTTTACTGAAGTTATCTTTGATGACGCTGCCATAGGTTCGTAAGTTATTGCCTCTAGTAATAGGATGATTAATGAAAGGGGCAAGAGAGTGCAGTGACGTCACCTGATTTCGGCGTTTGCCTGGTGGAGCAGAAGAAACAAGAAAATACATAGTAATTGTAATCGGTCTTGGTGGCCCATATTTGAACACAGAACCTCTAGAATAAGAAGCAGGAGTGATACCGACTTAACGTCTACGTTCGCCGCGTATAGTTGGTCGTGATATTCAACTGCCGATCTGATTTACTGCCCGTAATACAGATTAACTAGCAAACAACGTAGGTGCGCCTAGAGCAAGGAAAAACTTGGCTCAGTGTTGGCTGTTTCCACCACACACTCATATCTCACATGCAGCAACCTTGTCAGAGAACACATCCCAAGGGTGCAGGCCTGCGCGCTAACCACAGAACGTACTGAGCAGATGCAAAATGGCGTAGTCCTGAGCTGCGGTATAACAAGCAGCGTGCCTGCCACTTTGATGTGGCTTTGATGGAATGCGAGGCAGGCAGCTGACAGCACGCAGCCTCAAAAAGAAACAGGAGTGGGAACTTCAGGCGTAGAGAGTACGCGTGCTTAACAAGTGGCTTATTAGAGAGAGTGCGCTCCTCTGGGATTTTATGTTGCTACTTTAATTGATAATTAATTTGTTATACTTTCAAATTAATCCTTTTGTTTACGTGTTCTCATCCATCATTTGCTGAACTCTTGTGGCTGCAATAAGCATCGAGTTTCATAACTTAAATTAAAATTTGAAGCTCATTCATGAGTAAATTTATTCAGGAAGAGAAGTGTACTATTCTTTTCTTATTTACTTGAACTTGCTTCTTGTTAGCGAAGATTGGCATGGGCTGTCACTTTCACATCGCCATTAGGTACAGGTCTGTATTTTCTAGTGTGTGCAAGAAATGCAAATTCTCATCTTTCGAATTCCTTCCGCAGACGTTGTGGAGAACACAGCACGGTATGAAACTTGCTCCGTACACTTCACAATGCATACAATAACTACGGATATACCAACAGTATATAAGTGTATGGATTCAGTTTGAATCTTAAGGCCGATTTTCTCATTTTTGAGTACAGCTTAAGTTCGTAATTTGATTATTGATCCTGGGGTGAAGAACGTACGTTTCTGATTAATTCCGCATAAAATGTTGGAGAGTTTTCTGAAATACAGTACAGTTGAATTTCCTTAATGCTTCCCCTAAATCCGTTGTAATAGAATTAATAGAAATTCATTAAACGCTGTTGGAATTGAGGTATTTTGATCCTGCTTTCATATGAAGTGTCCACTTGGTGCACTTCATGCGAAGAAGGTATGATCTACACCTGGCACATTTAAGTACAAGTCGAGGCCGTCTCATCCTGCCTACTGTGTCGTATTCTGTCAAGTATATCACAATAACCGTATGCTTCCATAAAATCCGTTTCTCCAGGCCTGCTGTCTGCTTATCTCCAGTGATACATCCCGTAGCTCCTTTATACATCTCCCATTACCAACACGTGTGTTTCTCACCTCATTTTTTCTATAAAAGCTCTCGAGAAGACACCACTGGAGAGAATTCGGCGTAGAAGACGTAAATGGAGGTAACAAAAGATCCTTGAAATGGTGGTTCTGGAATTTTCGGAGTATGAGGAACCCTTTTAACTTCAAAAAATTTCACAGACACCCTTCACACTAATAACTGTAAATTTAGGCCCCCTTAATTGGGAAAGTACGTGCTGACAGAAAACACGGCCATACTAACCGTTGGTATGATTTCACACTTTATTCATCACAAGAATGAATGCGGCGATTTTAATAATGATGCTGTACATGCGAGACGTTGTGTTTGGTTACTGCAGAGAAAATGTATTGCTATGCCCCATGTACTTGTTTCCACAGCCCCCGCGTGTCCGTGACCCTCACGTCTGGGAACCACTGACTTAAAAGAAAGGACAACGTGGGAGACCCAGTCCTGAAAAAAAAAAGAGAGAGAGATCCAAGAGAAGTAATGTATTTATTTCTAACATGTAGCTTAAATTGTCCCGTAGACCTTCATTAATGTCAGTTTGCCTGTTTTTGCTACCTGTACTTCGCTGTTCCTTTGTAAACCTCTTGCCTTATGATATGCAGTATTGTTCTTGTCCGCTGCCCTGCGCCTCCACACATTTATCAGTTACAGACGCGTTTCGACGCTATTCTACTTCACCGTCTGTGACGCAAGACTGTATACATTATTGCAGCGGGACGGTGTGTATGGCATAAAGCTCCCGTTGGTGTATTTGGCTATAGTAACTACGTAAATATGGTTAACGCTGAAAGTACGCGTTGTCTAACCGGATATCCTGGCCAAATTTTTATCACTTTGGCTTTGTGCATAAAGGTATCATTTCACAGCCTGTCTGCCCTGACTGAAGTGTCTCGTGATTTTCTCCAGCCCGCCCAAACATATGTCGTCATAGTACTTAAATAGGCCAAAGACCCTTTGTTCCACGCCCCCCCCCCCCCAGTTCGTAGTAGTCTGTAGCCACTTACTTTCATGTCATCTGTAATTCGTCATTGACGTTTGTGCCAGCAATATTGAGTCTGCCAGCAATGTGTTTAGGAAGTCCAAGATTAACCGACAAACAAACCTTGCAGTGTCGTGGTACATTAATTTATAGCGGCGGATACTAGCTAACACTCTCGTTTTAAACTTGATGAACCAGGGTTAACCTGAATTCGTACTAAGTAGCAGAAAAATTCTTGAGAAGCTTGTTGTTAGTCACTGAACTGTTTGAGAAATTCTCTCACTGTTATTTAACTCAGAATCCGATGCCATAATCATAAAAACAGCTACCAGACCCAGACCTGGGCCAGGTGAACCTGTTCTACATTAAATGTCACAAAGATGCACTTTCATGTTTTCGTCCTCTTTATAAAGGTCTTCCGTGTGGTCTCTTCCCTTCAAGTTTTTCTGCTAAAATTTGGAAGTGTTTCTGTCCTCTCCCTTGCATGATACATGTACCGTCCTATCTCCGTGCCTTCATTTGTGAGTATAAATAATGCAGCCTCATTATGCAGTTTTCCTACAGCCTTCAGTGACTTTCGCTCACAGGGCACCCGGCGACTCACTCACATACATTTTGTCGTTACGTTTCCTGCAGGCGTTGGCCGAGTGTCTAGTGACAGGCTGGCCACATTCGTCATGCTAATGAGACCCGCTTTTGAAGAGCTGGTGGAAACGCCGAAATTAATGCAGGGAATTCTACTGTATACGCGAGTTTAAGCATTTAAATTCTGTGGTTATTGTGTCCGTAAAAAGCAAGTTTTTCTTGTAGTTTGGTTCTGAAATGTAATAAAAATTTATTGTTATTGTTATGAACAAGTATTGAATTGAATTGTTTATTATTATTATTATTATTATTATTCAAGACCTTTAGGAGACAGGCGCAATAAATGTAGGGATCATTAATAATGTGATTTAAATTGGAATTTGTCCATTGTCTTAAGGAAATAACACTTTTACGAACACCATGTTTCGGATACTGATTCTGTTTCCGAAAAACTTCCCGTTCTTAGACTGAGAAAGCCCAGTTAGAGTGTCATCACTGTTTGTGTTTACTGATACGTAGGCTATGTAAAGGCATTATATCAGGACATCTCAAGCAATTTTTGACTTCGTGATCAGCATATTCATTAAGTCTGTCATTTTGGAGTATTTCTCGAGAGTTATGAAGTGTAAGACTGGATCAGATGAGGGATTTTCTATGAAAATCGTAACCAGAAATGGCATTTGACAAACTTGAATTGAAATTTCTGTTTGATTTATACTATTATGTCACAAACGCTGTAATTTTCTGCTCGATCGTTTTCTGCGACATGCAACTGATGTACATATAAATTGTTCAACCAATTAGAACTACAGCGCGAAGTATTTTTATCCTGCCGTGATGTTGTGGTTTTGTTATAAATTTTATAGTGTTTCAGGAACAGCGATCGGAGATTACATGCTGGAGCTGTCACTTTAAGGCGCAATCTGTTACCCCAGCTCTCGTACGATATTCTCGCTGCGGTGTGGTTTTTATAATAACATTATATTATTTTATATCTACAGAAACATCCTCGTATTTGTGCAGTTCATGTTTGCGTTCCATCGTTGTGACGTCGTTAAACATTCAAATTTTGGTGGTTAGCATATATGCCACCAGGTCTGATACCAAACCTCTGCATTTTTGCCACACAGTGTATCTATATTTATCCGCAGAATAAACAGCGATTATTTCCTGCACTTCCTTATTCACTTGATCATCCTGATGAAAGGAAATTGTTCTCTTCGAGGTACAAACAGAATCTTTATCTGCAGTCTGTGTGTAACTTGATTTATTTTCTTTTTCGTAGGGTTAATTAACGCGAAAATGAATTTCCTTTGAGGTTGATTTTATGGGTATAAATTTCGTTTGCATATTAAGTGACACGATGGATCGTAAATTTGGGTTCTTATCTATGTCTTTTTTATGTAACCCGTTTTGTCTGTAATGGTATAAAGATTGTTAGTCCGCGACTGTGTGTATTGCTGTTCTGAAGGCGCCTATGTAATTTATTCTCACTTCTTTGGCTGTTGCAGTAGAATCTAACTACAGGGGAGTATTGAAGTACTTGAAGATACAGAATGTTCTTGCAGTGAAGACGATTTCAGAACTGAAAAAATAAACTTTATTGTACAAATTTATGAAGCTTTCGTCGTGGAATTTCAATTGAAGAAGCTGTATTATACAGTGTCTGAAGCTTCATGACCAAAGGCAGTAGTCATATCTTCGTCGCGAATGTAATTCAGTGTTTTTTGTCCATTGCAGTGTGTTTCACGAAGAGACAGTTGTTTTGAAATTGGCTTATTTAAGGAAAGACGGTTTTCCTTATGTTAAATCACCACGTCACGAAGAGGTATGGGAAAGTGGTCATGCGTCCTTAACGTCCGTATTGAATGGAGGTGTTTGCTCAACTTCACGCTCCGGTTGCCTTGATCACTTATCAGATGTGAGGCTCAGTCACAGGGTCAGTCTAGACACTGTAACGAAGAGAAAATCCCCACCATTGCAGTTGTAGTGCACTGGCGGGTAAGGAAGCGGTTGTCTGCTTCTTGCCTGTGACAGCGCTGACTGAGCTGTCTTTGTTTGGTAATTCACATATATCTGCAGGCGCAGTGAAGATGATGTCTGGGGCACCTGTGTCCGCACGTGATGTGTTAACGAGTGGCTTTCATATAGTGTAAACCATAGAACTCAAAAGGAGCTTCAGACTCACAACAAACAATTTTTGTGTGTATAAAATTTTTTCAAACTGCTTGAAGATCGTAAAATATTCAGTCATTTACGTTTTTTAGTGGTTTTTCTTCTTGTAGCTTTCGCGTATCCTTTTGTGGTGTTCGTCACATTTTCGCCCTAATAACGTGCAAATATGCGTCCTGAATATTTAAAACATCTGTGTGAAGATTCTGCTGTTTACGTGTGCCTCTGTTTGTGTATGTGTGTATGTGTGTGTGTTCGTGTTTGTGACGCCTCTTTTGACCTAGAAACGAACTGAGTAATTTTCACGATATTTAAAGTAAAGAGTGAGTCGTTAAAAGCAGCTACAAAACCTTCTTAGTACCCACGACTTTTCTATTGTCGATAATAATGAAAAAGGCTGGCACACAAGATTTAAAGTCGTGGCGTCCGTAGCGTCGCCTGACACACGGTCCTGGAAGTGTGTGTAATCGTAGAGCCTAGAGAAACAGGGAACGTCACACATCCATTCTTTTCGCTTTGCATTCTGTGTCCACATCAGTAAAATCATTTGAATGAAGCCACATACGATTGAGTCTTGTGAAAATTCTTTACAGTCATTTACGTGCAGTTAACGCGACCTGTTTCGACCCTTCTGAAAGTGATTCTGCATGGCACCTGAGGTATCTAATGGTGCGAGATCTCACATGCTCACAGAGGTGCTCCTGAAGGTTGAAGTGTCCTGGCATATCACACCGTATCGACTGATAGATGACTACGAAGACTTCGACTGTTTGACCCTGAAGATATAGAAACGTCGGAAAATACGAGTATTTAACATTCGGCATTGCATAACATACCAGAAGACTTGACTGTTCAAGTACATCGATCAATGTATATTGCACTATTAGTACTTTAATTTTGGTTACAATTTTAAAAGTATTTGATTTTAGAACTCACGGAATATAAAAGCGTTGTGTCTGTTATTCAATAAATGTTTCTTATTTCAACAAATATTTATGTTATGCCTGCTTTTTGAGGTACAGATTCCGTGGCTGCTCCTTTCCTGTTGTTATTGTGGCCTTGCAGCACGTGTTCCTGTATGCCGAAGATGAGTTATAAATTACGTGCTGCCGCACTGGAATTTATCTTTGTGCACGTGATGACCAGTGATGGTCTTTAAATATATTTTAGAACGAAATTAAGGAGGCTCGAAACATGTCAGATTATTTTGATTTGTGAATTATTGCAAAGAACTTTGACAATAAAATATCGTAATATTTGCATCAGAGGTAAGTGACATAATTCTATCGATACGCAGCTTGAGACAAATTAGTGGTTTTGAAAACGTGCAAACGACAACATGGAAAACCGTTCAAAACCTTTTCTTAGTTTTGTGCTGGTGACGGTAACTTAACAGACCTTTGTGGGTACGTTTGTTCCGTGCATACCGAGTAGCTTTGAATAATATTAGTATTAGAATTGCAACAGCCTTTGTACACTTCTTGCGTGTCAAAGCGCTATACAGTCAGTCGTGGGTTTTAAAGTGGTTACAGGCCTTTCGAACTCTGGTAATTGGTGTACTGTTCGGAGATACAACTGTACAAGTTTGTACGAGGTTAATATGTAAACACTGATATAAATTATTTTTAAAAATATTGTTCTTAAGTCAGTTACAAACATGGCGATGAGGCGTGTTTTAATATTGTGTCCAACAAGTGTAACCTGAACAGATTCGTCTGTAGTTACGTAATAAGTGTTTTTGTGTTTTGAGGTGAATTCTAAGACTGCAGTCATGCGGAGTGTGGCACTGTGCACTGTTGTAACATTATACCAGACTGCATGGTGCCACGTCCTGAACACCGCTGTTCTAATACCCCCCCCCCCCGCCAACATACGAATAATAACGACGATAATGAACTTAACAGCGCTCAGTAACACACTGCAATAAATATATGTCGTTACTCTTGCATGATTCGAGACTGTGGCAGTTTATGCTAGAGCCCATTTCACCAACGGATGACCTAAACTGCGTGCTGCTAGTATGAGTCCAAGAATACGTGCTTGTGTTCAGTTTTCATGTATTATTATTATTGTTACATATTGTTGTCTCCCACATGTTTCCGCCTTTTCTGGGCCATCATCAGGGAGGAACCAGATGCTAGAGATGCGTAAAGCACTAATGTGTGTCATCACTAGTAACTGCAGCTTGTGCATGTGTATCAAACGTAGTAGTAAGTTAAAGGCGTACAGCATGAATATTTATTAAAACTTGGAGAGTGGAAGTTGTTATTAACAAGAGTGTGTTCAATTGCCGTACTGTCTATATACAGTTAAAGCTGCAGTACAGTGTTTTATACTATATTAGGAGCTAATAATAATAATAATAATAATATGTAATAATATATGCAAAGTGACTAAAATTGCATGTTGTTGGACCTATATTAGTAAATGTCTAATGCATGATAAATATGCAAAATATTAAACTTCGTTCCTTTGTTAGATTACAAACTTTTATTACCTGATACCGTTAGCAGCACAAGTTTTGTAGCTGTGGATGTCTGAGCAGTATGCAACAGGTATTTGGAATTCTGCCGGAACCTCGCAGCTGTGTAGTGTAGTTATTTGTGTCTGTACTGGAGGTAACACATCATGCCACGTTTATGACATGACTTAGTTTTAAGATGAGTTTAGGAAGACAAAATCTATTTCCAGTGGGAATATAGGAGAGAGAAATCTGTCTGAAGAAAGGATGACCTCAGAGCCCTGTATGCTTGTTAATATTAAGCACGTTTCTATCAACGTCATCAATAAATTTCAAGGAAAAAGTAAGGATGTTAAAGACTTTGGGTTTGTGAGGGTTTCTTATTCCGTAACTGAAACAAATTATCTTTTACCCTGTGTATATATTTCGCTCATCACTTTATTCACGTCAGCTATGGAGCGCGGTCGGTTCTCAATAAACTGTGAAAATGTAGACATAAATTGAGGTAAAAGGAATGCTGACGGGCGATCGGTTTCAGCTGAGGGGCAAAGAGGAGGGGGAGAATGGAAGGTCAGAAATGGGCGTCTGGAACACTCACGTGAAAACGAAATGATACATTGCTCAGGAACAAGATAACAGTTCGGCAGGCAATAAAGGGTGCAGATATCTTACAGGAAATATGAACATATGTGAAAATTGAATGTTTGTGAAAAGGGGATATGTACTTGACGAAAATAGTTGTTGGTATATAAATGGGAATCCCTTTGGTGCTATTCTGTGTTGCCGGTTGTGGCTATACCAGTGCTGGACGTTCCGTCTGCCGTCCGAGGCTCGCACAGTTGGTCCATTTGAAGGCGACTGGCCGCGGGGGCTCAGGGGCACTGCACTCGCACAGTTGGTCCATTTGAAGGCGACTGGCCGCGGGGGCTCAGGTGCACTGCACTCGCACAGTTGGTCCATTTGAAGGCGACTGGCCGCGGGGGCTCAGGGGCACTGCACTCGCACAGTTGGTCCATTTGAAGGCGACTGGCCGCGGGGGCTCAGGGGCATTGCACTCTCACAGTTGGTCCATTTGAAGGCGACTGGCCGCGGGGGCTCAGGGGCACTGCACTCGCACAGTTGGTCCATTTGAAGGCGACTGGCCGCGGGGGCTCAGGGGCATTGCACTCGCACAGTTGGTATTTTCGGATCTGTACGTAGCCTTCACAAGCCTGAGGACACGACAGTGAAGTTTAAAAAGAAATACTAAATCAGCACTAGTTCTGTCTGAACAAGTTTTTTCTTATTTTGAAACCGTTTCAGGGCAGACAGTAACCCATCCCAGAACTTCTCCGTTTTTTTGCGTTCTCGCAGAAATGCTGACGGTTTCCGTCTTTCGGGATAAGACGGGATGTTGATTAATATATACATACCAACGTTTCGGACGAGCATGCTGCCTCTGCCTTCAGGGTAGTCGTAGGTGACTGCCCTGGAAGACGCTGGTGTATATAAACCAACTTCTGTAGCGTCATATGTCAGAAGACGGACATATTCAAGCCTTCTGTCATCAAGTGATATACGCTTATGTTTTTACTCATTTATTATATATTAAGTTTCAAGGGATCTTTGTTCCGTAATATCCAACAATGCCGATCCCAGTGGCCGCGCGGTCTAAGGTGTAGGTCTGCGGCCGAGCGCTTGCTGGGATCGTGGGTTCGAATCCCACCGGGCACATGGATGTTTGTCTTGTACAGTGTCTGTGTTGTCAGGTAGAGGTCTCTGCGACGGGCTGATCCCTCGTCCAGAGGAGTCCTGCCGACTGTGGTGTGTGCTTGAGTGTGATCAAGTGAAAATAAAAAACCCTCTACATCTACTGTGAACAAGTAGGTAGAAGAGGGAAGGACTACGAAACGAATTTCCAACAATTCTGGGCCCGTTGTTTTGTGTCAGTCGGATTAGACATTGTTTAAAATCGGTTATTATTTTATATGTCTTATCGTCAGAAGCCACCGTGGTCCATTTCAGACACCGAGGCCTGTCTGCCTTAATTCTCTAACTGCGTTCTTTAAAACTACGTGTTTGAATACAGTGTGAGTTGTCTCTGAGAATTCCTGAGTGTAAACAGCGCAAGTAAGCTTGCTGCTTTTCCACGCTGGTTCCTTCATTCCATTGGACCTCTCCTGCCAGGTTGTTTCTTCCCCTTTCCCAATGTATCTGCATGCCTTTCGTTGTACCTTGCTGTAAAACCTCCAAAAGTATACCGATATTTGTATTAGATTGTAACTGTACCGATCCTACAACACTTCCTCTGTAAAGGCCATGAATGTCTGTTGGGAAGTGCACATATAATTCCACGCCTAGATGGAAGCGAGTGGTTAGTTTCACGCCTCAACCGTTTTGCACTCTGGTAATAAATACTGACACCAGTTGAATATGAGACTGGGTGGACCCCAGAGACGATCTGGGAACTTCTAAAGCGAGAAAATGTCTTGTCACGCCCAGGAATTGAACCTGTATTCATGTGGTTTCGTGGGAAATAACATAGTGGGTAAACAACAGCTGTCGTCTGCTGCACTACATCCCTTCCTTTGATGTGTCTTTGTGGCAAAAGAGACGTTATTATTTTTTTTTTCACCAAATGAGACTATTTTTCCAGGCTGCAGTAATTATCGTCATGTTTCTGTGCGTAACGAATGTTCGTGTTTGAAATCTTTACAGTTTTATACCTCTAATCTATAGCAGACACAATGAAATGCCTCTTCCTGTAACTTATTCACAGCCTGAGATGAAATAATTTGTTTTCACGTAGCGTGTCTCTGGTATTCACGTTTCATACGTGTGAAGGAGATGCGTACTTGAAATTGTGTGATGTCGAAACGCGGCGGGCGCAATTAGGAGATTCAGCGTGGTGCCGAGTGCCCGGGCACGGACTTGCGGCTTTGAAAGAACGCATACCGACCGCTCGTACTGCTGGAACAGCGTAGCTGGGCGGGCAGGAGTGTTACATGAGGAGCTCTGAGGTTAAGAAACGACAGTTGTATTTGTTGTTATTCTTGGAGGCGGAGGATTGTCAGAAAAACAAAGGATTTAATGAAGGAAGTGAAAAGAGACAGATTAAGGCAGCAAGAAAAAAATAATATAAAGTAAATAAGGGAGGAAAAGAGGGCAAGAGAAAGTAAGAAACCAGGGAACAGAAATATAAAGAAGAAAATCAGGGAAGAAAGATTGAACAAGGAAAAGATAGAAAGAAAAATTGGATGATTGCAGAAAGAAAGTGACAGAATAATTATAGAAAGTGAAAAGGAAGGAAATTAATTGAAAATGTTATGTAACCTCACAGTCATTCCTAAAACACAGAACCATGTGCATCTCTCGAACACAGGGTCAAGTGAGGGTAGGAACTTCCCATCCTGCAAACGAAGCGGCAACACAGCATCCAGTCATCTCCCGGCGATCAGACGGGCGTTTGTAAGTGTTGGCAGTACAGTTCCTCTCTCTGTCTTCACGTTTTGTCACCGTCACATGTTTTTGAAGTAATTTAAAATTTATGAGGGATACTAGGGGTCCACGCCCATTTTGGTAAAATTCGAATTACTTTGGGCTATGAGGTCTTGGGGTACGTTTCAGAGGAGCTCGCTGCCTCCATCTTCACGATCGAAGTGGTCGAGTTGGCTACCTCCATATTCAAGGTAATGTCTTTCGCTTCTCAACCTTTTGCATACGATTAGCTCTTAGTATCGCTTCGTGGCCTCACCTGAAAATGGAATCAAGATTCTTAACTAGAAAAGTACGAACAGTAATGCACAAATTTAATCTATGTGACACAAAGTCTTTAGAGGATCGTTTTCACTCCGACACGTTTCGGTGGCATATATACCGCCATCATCAGGGAGAGAGAGTTCACACCGAAGGCTGGAAGGCCACTTACCGCCGCAAGAACGTCACACCTCACGGTTATGTCTTTTTTCCTGGGTGATAGAACTGTAGCTGATATTCATGTCTGATACTTGCCGCGGGAGTGGCAAGTATCAGGTCACCATCGCTTCCTTCCAAATCCTGTTCTCTTCATCATTTGCCAGTAATTAATACGTGTTGACGGTGTGTGGTCCTAACTGATGGCGTCTGAAAAATTAACCACTAAAACATTCGGATGTTTAAATTATCTGCAGTGAGTGAATATGAATTTTTTTATACCGCATAAGCGAATCCGAATATAAGGCGATTCAGAACTGCCGTCAGTCTAACCCAGTCGAGCAGCCGGCGACTTACCGCCTGAGCTGTAGCAAGAGATCACAGTCTGTTAGCCAAATTGTGTACCAACCTCCAAAACCGTAACCTATTCAAAACTTTTTTAAAGTTTCTTCAGTTGTTTGCAGATTTAACTGGTATTTAGCTTCTGAATTTTAGCTCGTAAGGAATGAGTTATGCTGGAATTATACCTTGCTTGTACCAACACAGGGTAACTTGAGTCTGTCACTACAAAATGTCGTGCATTTCGGTAATGCAAGGTGGACTTGACTGACGCTGTGCGTATGTAGTTTATCTTCCATGTACTTGATGTTGTCACCTGAGGCGGTTACCACTGACGGAATGCTGCCAACGTCACATTCAGGTGATGTGGTGGTCAAGATGTATCTTGTGATATAAGAGTGGAACTGACTTGGAAAGTTAATCCGTGGAGGTTATGTTTCGTTCTAATGGCAATCAATTTACCGGTTGACTCTGGGGACCGCTTCCCATTCCAGTAACATTATTTGCTTTTCCAGCGTCAAATACTGTCGGATGAAAGTAAAAATATTTTGCTTATTGCACATGCGATGCGGTAAACGCATTGCGTATTTTTGTTATTCTTGTCAGGCGCTTGATTTGATATCTTTTAACTTACGCATGCAAGGATTTTGAATAGACGAAATTAACTACGGGATAAGTTAAGTCTTTTGGAAGAATCCCTGTCATTTTCCACAGAGCGCGTGCATGTTTCTGAAACGTATATGACATTCGGTAATGCAAAAACAGGAGCACGTTTCGTGTATGCAAAATGCTAAGCACAGTCTGAGATGCGTGAGTGCGTGAGATATGCTACACAATAAGCATACGTGTAGTTAAGCAGGCCTGCGTTAGTTCAGTGGGAGTGAAATTTCTTACAGAGGCTTAGGACACGTCTGCGCGCGTACAGAAACTAGTATCTCAGTATTAGACGGCATTTTTCTCTGATCGTAATACGCATTTTAACGTACGTGTATTTAAATTTCCTAGAATAGAAATGCTTTGCTGTAAGTGTGGCATCGTTCTTGGTCCGATGACTCAATACGGTCAGCCACATGCATTCCCCTGTATTTATGTGACGTGTCATTCACTCCCATTGGATTATTCAGCAAGATGTTGGTCATGAAGTCTGGAGTGTAGTTAAACGTGAAATTTGTTTCTCCTGTGTGGCTGTTGATACACTTACAGTTTAGTGTCTATAAATTGGTAAATTTGATCCTGCAACGACGTGTGAAACAGTTTTCTTGAGTGATATGACTGGGAAGTACATACATGTGTGCTACAAGTGTACCTCCTAAAATGTCACGGTTTGTTGCTTATAAAAGCCAATTACAATAACAGTTTCTTGTTATGTGTTACTTGTGAGACATACTTGTTACTTAATTTTCCCCCGAAATGTAATAAAACGTAAATTTAAAATATGTGCCATTGTTCTTTATTAATAAAAGAGATACCCTAAATTGAAACACATCATTTGAGTTTATTTCTGTAAAATGTGCCAGTCCACTCAACACAGCATTTAATAGCGTATTTTGGCATTCAAGCACGCAGTGTTTTATTCTGTTCGGTGAATTCATTTGTAAAAACAGAACTTTCATTTTGCTCGACAATAGCACGTAAAAACTTTATTTTACCATTAAGTAGAGAAAGTGACGTACTTTGTAATGCTGTTGCGATGTGTAACTGAATATCGCTAAGCAGATCTGTTACATCAGGGTGCTTGCGTAACGTTTATCGCATTATGTCTACAATGCAAAGGCAGGTGTGACGGTGAACAATTCATTTATAATACCGTAATAGTAGCTTGCTTCCTAGGCATGAGTGAATTGATTTCAGATTTTCTACTCAGGACTGTAATAGTAACGTTACAAATACGTGTATAAATTTACGTCGACGTTACCGAACTTCCGTATTATTCATACCGCGCATTTCCATCTGTTGCCAAGAGTGAATGGTGTTGGTTTGGTGGTGTATGTTACAGAACTTCCTTCAGTTACGTAAATAATAGACCCATTTTGTAAATGGTTGTCACAAAGCCTCATTCATTACTCTCTTAAGGGCTCACCGTTATCCCTAACATGAGCCAGATTAATCCAAACTAAATCCTTCGGTCTTTTTTCTTTGAAATGTATTTTAGTGTCACCCATCTACACCCAGCTTTGAGAAGTATTCTCTTTCCCTTAAGTTTCCTCGCCGAAACGGTGTGTGCATTTCTTTCCTCAGCCATTCGTGCCACATGCCCCGTTCGTATCACCATTCTCGACTTGATCACCCGGATAATACTTGGTACGACCACAAATCATGAGGTTCCTAGCTACGCGGTTTGTAGATCCTCCTATTACTTCCTTCCTCTTGGGTCCTAATATCTCCCTCAGCATCCTGTACTCGAAAATGCTGAGACTGTGTTCTTTCCTTAATGTGAGAGACCAAGTTTCCCACACACACATAAACAACACGCAGAATTGTAGTTATTTATGTTTTAAGCTCTGTGCGTTTAGCTCGTCAATACCAGCGGCCGCGCTGTCTAAGGCGTGGGTCTGCGGCCGTTTGCTTCCTGGGATTATGATTTCGTATCCCGCCGGGGAAGAGATGACTGTCCTTTGTTGAGTGTTGTGTATTGTCAGGTAGAGGTCTGTGCGTCGGGCTGATCACTCGTCCAGAGGAGTCCTACGGAGTGTGGTGTGTCTTGGTGTGATCTTGAAGCCTCGATAATGAGGAGACCCTGGCGCACTAGGGACTGTTTGCCACTGAAAAAAAAAATGCTTTCATCTCACTCGCTGCACCGGTAATTACAGTTTACTGTGTGTATGTACACACACACACACACACACACACACACTCACACACAATTGACTGTGTGCGTATATATATACATATATATCAGAATGAAAATTACTCTGAATAAATTATCCAGGCTTCACTTCTTAATTCAGTAAAACCATCCGACACAATATATTTTTAAACATTTCAGTAAAATTTTCCCTTCGAAATAAAGTTTTCCGCTGAAAGGTCTCAGTATTTAGAGATGTCTCAATTAGTGCTGACTCTATTAACTTCTTTACGTTACATTATGAAACATAGAAACAAACATTTCGAAATGTAGTGGCGTCTGGTACGTGATTATTTGTGGTAAAATTATAATTAATAATATGATGTCAGTAATTCTTTGTCTTTCTAATTTAAATTCTCTTTGTTTCATATTCTAGAATGATCAGTATAACTGAGTTAGTGACGTGACCGGGTATGCAGTAAATTACCGTGGATCAATTCTTGGAAAATGCTGAATATTTAAACCATTTCCAGACTGAATTTTGGATCCAATCAGTCTCCCGTCTAACTGGTGTAGAAGGCGCTTCACAGAGATGCCGAAATTTTTAGATTACGCCATCTACAGCGTACGTATAAAAATGTGCCTTTATACGTAGGCTGTAGGCTGTGCATTCTGTAGTTACCTTTACGTTCCCTTTAATGGAGACTGTATCATAAATGGGAACTTTGTCTCTAAGCTGATTTTACAGCTAAGGTTTACAAAATTCTAAAGAGGGAACTTTTAATGAAGTCATATGCGGACGGAAGCTTCAAACTCAGTAACTTCAGTGATATAAAACTCTCATTCAGTTTTCAGGTTACAGGTGTATACATTATAAGCATTTACTAATGTCTAATATTAGCTACACAGTCTCGTTAATCTATATCAGTAATGTCAATATCTGTTATGAAATAATGAAAATCATGAAAAGAACAAAATAAATTTAAGAATCCGTGAGTTTATGATGGACATAAAAGTACTTTATGTCAGGTGTGTTATTCACTGATCATTTTGTTTTCTTAGATAAAATCCTTGTCGTTTGAGTTTTATGTGCTGCCGTCTTTCGATCCTATCTCACTTACACGCCCGGGAATGTGTCGAGGATTCATTAAGGCAAAATGTTGCTTGCGTCAAGAGATAATTGACAAAATGTTTATGAAGAATGTTCAGGGGCTTGTGACTGTAAGTAAGCAAAATATCTGTACAGATAAACTTATACATCGTGATCAGAACTATATTTCAGACAGTATCCTTCATTGTTCACAAAGTGCTTCATGTTTCGGCTTTTTTGTAAAGCCTTCGTTAGGCTTTATGAAAGAGCCGAAACATGTCGCATGTTGGTGACAATGAAGGATGCTGTCTGAAATGCAGTTTTCATTGACGATATATCTGTTTGTCTGTCAGTTCATCGCAGTGGGATCTCTCACCCTTAAACAAAA
This sequence comes from Coptotermes formosanus, assembly GCA_013340265.1. Lineage (NCBI taxonomy): Eukaryota > Metazoa > Arthropoda > Insecta > Blattodea > Rhinotermitidae > Coptotermes > Coptotermes formosanus. Next base: position 444,547 of record BLKM01000150.1, read on the forward strand.
TGTGGATTGCAGTGTATGTGAAGAAATACATAGAAACTCGAGCTGTCGGGGAACGAAGGTGACACGAAGTACTTGCACGCTTAAGTAAGGGTAGAATAAATGCAGGAAATACTTGCAAGGATTTTCGGTTTAAGTCTCCCGTATAAAAACAGGATAGCGCTGTCTAACCTTCAAACTGTTAATTTACCTGTAGTTTTGTGCAGGTCTGAAGCGTGATCTGTCACATTGAAAGAATACTGTAGATTGAAGGTGTTCGAGAACAGTGTGGTGAGGGAAATATCTGGACATAAGGTGGATACTCTGAGAGGGAGATAATCGCAACTTCAGAATATCAAGTTTTGTAGAATGTATGTGGTCATCACCAGCCTGTATGAAGGTAATAAACTTTCACTAAAGTAATCAAATTAGGGAAGAAGAAACTGTTCGAACATGTGGCACACTTGAAAGAGCAACAAAAATCACAAACATTTAATAGCAGAAACATTTTAAGAATCCTAAGTGTAGAGAGAGAAATAATATTGAAATGGGTTTCAAATAAATCGAAAATCACATTATAGCAGGATTAGTTTGGCTGGGATGGTATCTAGTCACAAAATGCTTTGAGCAGTGTATGATTAGTCGGTTTTCACAAAAAACGGGAAATAACATGATTACTTGGTGAGGATATTAGCTTTTCAAAAAAATTTCTTCATGGACTCTTTATGAGTTCAATCAAAATATATTTTCTTGTAGGTTTATGTGTGCAGTGATGCTCACGTGGAATAATTTGAATCTGAGAAGTCTGTGTGGGTGTATTGTGTAAGGTAATTAAATAATACGGAAATTGTCAAAACTTCTAATGTAAACGAGTTACATTATTAAAAAGGAGAAATTTTGTTTTTAGAAATTCACAGTCCAGATTTTATTACAGCAGTGTCATACGTCATTCGTTTGGTAATAAGTGGCAACGTCAGTCATTACGGCCACTATTCGTCAGATTTACGCGGATATGATTCCGTATCTATATGTAATTAATTCCAGGTTTTTTAATGAGCATTTTAAAGAAAAAATTCTTTGTTAGGCTACACGTTGTTTACAATAGTGGTGCTTTCGACACTGAAGCGGTCGTATTTGTTTGCTCTAAAACTGAAAAAAGAATCAAAATCTTTCAGCATACAATGCATTTCTTTCTTGTGCAAACGGTGGGAATTAATAAGATAAATTGCAGTTCTGGTTAAGTGATGCGCGCGCATCGAATTCAGCGGTAACTGTGCAATGAATGCGATGTTACGTCAGCTAGTTTTACTTACTTTTTATACGTTAGTATGATCCATTTGTCTCGTGTTCTATATAGTGAGTAGTGGTATCCAAATACTTATTTTTGTGACGTGGTAATATTTGTGCCAAGTACGAAACGTGGCCATTAAAGAGCAGAACTTGCTGCAGTAAGTACTGTGTCTGAGTGTTATCCCCTTCAGAGAGATATTCTTTCGGATTTACACAGCCATCTGTACGTGCCTTCCAGGCCTCGAAACGTTCCCTGAAGTCACTCCTGCGAGTGCTTTAATTAAGCAGCCCTGCAGTCTTCTTGATACACCATACTTAACATATTGAAGGTTTCGTTGGTAGTTATCATCCGTTTCACAAAAAAATCTGCAGTTTGATATTTACGCATTTCCTTTTACGAAGCATGATGGCGGTAAGTTCGTATTAAGGCCATCTTAAAATATATTACTCAACACTATGTTAACGTAACAGAGCGTGGTTTTAACACGCGGTTGGAAGGGGGGCGGGAGGAGGTTCAGCAATAACTAGCATGTGTTTACTTCCGTGAGCAACAGTCACATTCCCCAGGTGGGCGTGCAGTCTCGTTATTTAGTAGCCAGATGTCTCAATATCAGCAGTTCGTAAAGTTTAGTGGCTATGAGTGATGGTCAAGACTTGGGGACCTCACTACAGGAGAGGAGCAAGTGTCAGCGTCATGGGTCACAAACGTCTGCAGCTTGCGGGAGTGAAGGCTCCGTAGGCGACAGTTTGTTGCAAGGTAGGACTAGTCTGTTATTTACGTAGTATACTCACTACATGTATTAAGTGTCTGCCCTTGGGAGGGAGTGACACAGTGTCCCTCACACCATCTCTGCTAAGAAAAACTGGCCTTATGTGTCTGGTATCGACAAGTGTGGTAATTTGCTCAAGTGGTAGAACTCATTCCAAGGTTTCACTGTGTATCTGTATATGTGTGTGTATCTGTGTATGTGTGTGATTGTGCGTTTGCGTTTGTGAGATCTGCATTCTTCTGCGATATTACGCAGCATCGAGTGGTAATCATTCACCGATGTTTCGGGACAATATATCTCCCACGGTCATGGGTCAAGAAGCTCAAGAAGAACGCAGATCTCATTAACTTCGCGGTGGAAACCTGAAATCATTGGGTTTGTTTGTGTTTGTAAAGTTTCTGTATTTTCATGTAAAAGAATGGTTAACCTTATGGTGGCGTATGTTAGTCGAAAAGTGTAGCTAAATACCAGTAACAGTATATTTATATATATATATATATTACATGTGCAGACTGTATTAAATGTATGATACTGAATTTTAAATTCATTTAAATGTAACACAACGGTACGTACGAATCTAAGATGCACAGAACACTGAAGGGAGTCATACCAACACGCGTGGACAATGCAAAATCAAGATTTCACAAAACTGCCTGCTCTCATGTCAACGAGATGACATATTTTGTGTCATATCCTAGGACAGCTCTGGTTGTGTTGGAGATGGATGACCAATAGCGCGTAAAATGTTGACCGCACACAGCATGTGGCAGTTAAAAAAAAGCGACTGTGTCTGGGAATTGAAAGCTTCATCTTTTTTAGCTGTAACTACATGTTAAAAATGTGTAAATTTGTTTAAAATGTTTTTCGCTATATGCGTATTTAGTGAAGCATAAATGGCAGATATTTTCTGATGATATTTTTTTAGATATTTAGAGTGTAATTTGCTTTGCTAGAACACATTTTTGTCTGAAGTGTATAAATATTGCTCGTTTGTAGGAAAGAACTCATTTGGAAATTGTGGCTAGAACGTATGTATGCTCCTTCAGTGTAGACCTCTTCAGTCTTGTTACTTCGCTCATTCTCCCACAACCTCACAGTTTCTCTTTTCAAAGAGACATCCTTCCTAGTATTCACTGTTTCTCATTTTAATTGCAGAGGCAATTTACTGAAGCGTTTGCCCTGTTTAAGCCACCCCAATTTTATATTCAGTGAATTAAAAAAATGAAATTTTAAATTCTCAGAGTCGTTCTGTGCTGCGGTAGCCATGTTGAATGTAGCCCAGTTCCTAATTGTGTTACATTTGACTGCGTAGTTTTAGGTGTACCGTTAGTAAGCTGATACGCGACGGCCTATGTCGCAGGGGTTAAATATGTACTTCTTACAGGAAATGGATTTGTTTTTCACGAAGTTACATATAGCCCGCGATAATGAACCATTTTCTAATAACCACTAGTCCTCTAATGACTCAATTAATACTTAGTTGCTCTGTCGATGGAATCATATTTTGCCACTGGCAGAGGAATTAACTTACGTGCTATTAAACATGCAATTAGAATGCGAGAGACAGTGATGTCCGTTAAGTGCTTTCCTGTCTTGCACGAGGCCAGTGGAAAATATTGGTTAAACAGTTTCGAATCGCTAAGAACGGTTGGCTGCTACTTGCTACAAATAGAGTGTAACGGGTCGGTGTGTTCGTATATGACATGCATGTACAGGATCGCGTGCGTCTGGGCTCTTGGTATAAAATTTTTCGAGAGTCTGTGTGGTATGGTAATGTTTAGTGTTCGAAAAGTCTAACGTGTTACAAAAGTTCCTCAAATTCAGATTTTTTGACATGACTTAAATTAGGCCGATTCCAGTGGCCGCACGGTAGAAGGCGTGCTTCTGCGGCCGGTCGCTTGCTGCGATTGTGGGTTCGAATCCCACCGGGGTCATGCATGTCTGTCTGTTCTGAGTGTTGCGTGTTGCCAGGTAGAGGTTTCTGCGTCGTGCTGATCTCTCGCCCAGAGGAGTCCTACCGAGTGTGTGTGTGAGTGTTATTGAGTGTGATCAGGCGTAACAGTAACCCTCTACAGCTACAATGAGTAGGTAGACAGAGGTCAGACTAAGAAGGAAAAGAAAGAAAGAAAAATCGATTTACTTGTTTATTATTTACCGAAGTTAAGTAGGAAGTTGCTTTAATTGTAACAACGTAGTGAACTGAGCAGCAGTTAGTAGTCGTAAACTCAGTTTACGAAATACTCTGCAGACTAATGAGCCAAACAATGCAGCCCAAAGAACTTACTGAAATGTCTCGCCAACTGAATGGGTCACACAGTAAACTCTACTTCAAACTAACGATTTCATTTGCTTGTGATATGCTTCAATGTGCGTCATTGGACTCCTTTTGAATTATGACATAAGCCACTCCTCTTACTTTTCAATAAATGCTTATTTAGGGTACAGAGGTACGTGAGGGTGTTGCAGAACCAGTGGTACTCCGCAGTGTAAAATAAGTTTTGGAGACAATTTAAACGATGGATAAAATGCGTTAGGTGGCCGTTGTGGTCACGGTAAGGGACACTCGCCAGTAAGTCTGCCACATTTTATGGAACTCGGAAGTTCATTATCGTATTCACAACATCCCACGACTTGTTCCTATCATGAGGCACATTAATCCAGTCCAAAACCTCAAACTTATTCATTTAAGATCCATTTTAATGTTATCTTCCTATCTACGCCTAGGTCTTAGAAATAGTCTCTTTCTTTCAGGTTTCCCGAACAAACTTCTGTCTACATTTTTCTTCCCCATGCATGCCATATGCGCTGCTCCTCTCATCCTCTTTGGTTTGATCATTTTATTGATATATGGCGAGAAGTACAAATCATGAAGTTCTTGAGTGTGTAATTTTCTCCGATCTTCTATTACTCCGTCGCTTATAAGCCAAAATATCATCGTCTGGACCCAGTTACCGAAGGCCTTCAGTCTACAGTATGTTAGTTTCACTAATGTGACAAAGTTTTACACCCATATGAAAGAATAGGAAAAATGGCGTTTCTTCATATTTCGATCTTCAGGTCTTGTATTACGTAGCAAAGGAGAAGACAAAAGATTTTGGATCGAATGCTAGCAGGCATTTCCCGAACTTAACCTTTTAAAGCCTAGCGGTAACTTTACACACCACCAGGTTTAACATTAAAAAATTCTACGTGGTGCCCACATTGCGTTTATTTGTTTTGTACGGATCTCAGAACAAACAGCAACTTTTGCCTTATAAAACATTACGAGATTGGTTTTATAACCGAAGTGGAGAGTGTTTACAGCGCGGTACGCACTGAATCCTTATATAAAACAGACACGCTTCGTCTTTAAAGGGTTAATTTGCTCTTAATGTGTGAGTAGCTTTGCCAGATATTTCAATTTTTCCACGTTTTCGAAGTAATTTCTTCCACTTCCGTTCTTTCATTTTTTGTAATTATTTTGCTGTTAATAGGTTCACGACACAGGCCATCGGTTTTACATCATAAAAGTGCTCCCTATTGTGGTGTTTCAAAATTCGATTTAGTGCACTATGTGACCAAGTCCATAATTTTTACCGTAATATGCATCCCTAATTCTTCGGCATCAATACTGATTATCCGAACAAGTCAGTGAACAAACCATCCAACAGTATGGTGACGGAACTTAAACACCTTGTATTCCACTATCTGCAGCTGGACACGATCGTGAGTCAGTTACATCCATCTTAATGTTATCATCCCATCCTCTCTGTTTGTTCTAAATATTATTGCAATCGTGTACCGCAGTTCGGAGCACCCGCATTCTCGAAAGACGTTCTTTGCGGTTTATGTGCCTTTTGCACTTGACATTATTTTTATTCTGGAACATATCTCGCATCCCGGAAGTCATGATAAACATGATTCAGACATTGTATAAGACTTCCCTGAAAGATTTGCGTTTCCTTTCGTATTATATTCTGCTTTATTTACCATTCAACAGCTGTACCCTAACACCATTTATGTGACATAACATTTCATCTTGAATTCATCGTGACGTATATTTGTAGCACATGTTTGTCGAACCCGTTTATATTTTCATGTCTGAAAAATACTTATTTGGCCCTTCGCAGAGTTATTTACGTCTAAATTGTATATAAAGATCCAGTTCATACCCATAAATAACACAGTGGCTTTCCGACAGAAATACATACCGATGCCTGCTGTGCACGAACATAGAGGCAGTCGCTGTTTATTGTCATAATTAGATTTACTTAGTTGCATGGAAATCTGTTTGACAAACATTTTGAACGAGTGTCACTTATTATATAAGTTTACATAGCTTTAAATCCGTAAATAAAGAACACGAATTAACTGTGATCCTATCAGGAGAGTTCGTTGTTCAGCGATTTGCGTCTGTTTCGTGTACTGAAACAGGAGGACAGAAATGTAAAGGGATGATATGGCTGTGAAAGTAGCAGTCATACAGTGGCTGGCAGCACGACACACCAAATTGTATCAACAGGGAATAGATAGGTTGTCCTATCACATAAAGTCCTGAATTATGACAGGAAATATGTGGAAGTATAGCGGGATAGCAGTAGAATTAAATGTGGTTGCTTGTTATTTCAATACGGAGCAGAAACGTGGTCGCTGACAGTGGCAGACGAGAATGCCCTTAGATCCTTTGAAAGAAGAATACTAAGAAAAATTTTCGGACCTGTATGGGACAGAGGTGAATGCAGAATACGCTATAATGCGGAATTAAATGAACTGATCAAATGTCACGACATTGTACGGTTCGTGAAAGCACAGAGGATAAGATGGCTGGAACATGTGGACAGAATGTCGGAGGAACAGAAACCTCAAAGAATGTTGAAGGGGAGATTATTCTCCAGAAGAAGGAAGAGATACGTACAAGATGGCTGGACAATGTGGTGACAGACCTTGTGATGATGGGGGTTAGAGGCTGGAGACGAAGAGTAGAGGAGAGAGTACGCTGGAGCAGGGTTGTGAAGGAAGCCAAATCCCACCACGGGCTGCAGTGCTGCTGCTGCTGCTGCTGCTGCTGCTGCTCCTGCTGCTGCTGCTGCTGCTGCTGCTCCTGCTGCTGCTGCTGCTGCTGATGATGATGACGCTTGTTAGTTCAGCTTCAAATAAATAACCCAAAACATATGCATTGAAAAATTATTTTCTTAACGACTCTCGCATTGGTTACGGTGACTTGGATTTAAACGCCACGTAAAATAGTGCTTGTGTCTAAAATATATGAACCATAATGATCTGGCGCAAAGATACTTAGTCTATAGACCCGCTAACAAATTTCGCTGAAATTCGATTATTATTTTCGGATATGACTTGTGCGTCGTGGTTGATGAGGAGACGCGCAGCCAGACGTCCCGCCATGCACACTGTTTGAAAGAACGCGTTGATCTGTGTTTACATCAACCGTCCGTGTGTCTGCTGTCAAAGTTGCCTCCTCAGCACCACTTCTTTGCATTCAGGAGCGCGTCAGTGGGTTACCGGCTGCTTTGGCAGTTGGTCTGTCTAAACATCCATTTTAGTACGCGGATCATTACGGTATTCGGCTTCCTCCCGTCTTCCTTTATGCGCTTTGAGAGCTATGCAGTGTGTCATGTTGTATTTGATGCTGTGTGATTCATGCAAATGATTAATACTCGCTGCATAATCGGTACAAAGCTAAAATCAACAATGGCACAGGCTGTGCTGCCTGCTAGGGTTCCATACGGGAAGAGAACATTCATGTTTTGAACACAAACTCGCTGTCGGTGTATTATTCCGCTTCCGTATCATTATTTTTGGGTACGAATGTTACAGACGGTCTGTTGTTAGCTGTAATAAGAGGGAAATAAGGGGTAAGACTTTTTGGAAAATTACATGATGCAGCAGAAGGAGTTCCAGAAATGTTTATACCTCTTAATATATGAACGCGAATATTATAAACAAGTTGTGTTTGGCTGTAGTGCAACTTTACGTAAAAGTCGTAATTTAAAAGACGGAACTGATTGAAGAGGGAAGAAACGCCTTTTAGCTAGATCATTGACTGTAAGAATTGATGTTTGATGAAAAACACAGAAAAATACCTGTACAAAGGTATAAGACAAAGAAAGAGGTACGCGCGTAAGACTGAAATAACTTTATTAGATAACAATGCTGATGATGTTAGGGTAGAGAAGGACGGTAAACTGACTATACAAAGAATGCTGAACTACACTTAATTTGTTAGCTGCTCGCCGCAACGCAACAGCCACAAGGGCGTAAGCAAGGGAAACTTGTGTAGAAGGTTCTGTGTATAATATTTGTAATTCATCGAACTTTTTAAAGACGTCTGATACCGAGAGAACCTATTTTGAAGCGAAAGGCAATCTACCGTCCAACTGCCGGTATGATATCCACACTTTGTTCACTGTAAGGGAGGATGATCTCCCTGAAGGCATGAAGAAGATGCAAGAGCAAACACAGAGAACTCTCCGGCAGTAAGCAGTTTTAAGAGATTCGTAGTTGTAAGAAAACTTTTGTAGGCTTTTCTATAAAGGGGTCTCCTTAAGATGTTTCTGTTGGGAATGTAGTGTAGCGTTGCTTTATTGTGTAACTTGATTCTCTGCACTCCACATGGTCTGGTTAATTTAATATTATGTAAAGTTTGTGTTCCACTTGACAGCAAACGAAGTTATCTTCATCATGAAGACAGTCTACTGAAATGTGTTCAGCGAAATATTCACTGTTGATTGTGGTGGTCACACGACACACATAAATACACAGTGTTTGTAAAAAGTGGGGCATATTTAATAGTAAAGCACGTGATTTGTATAGATGGTAAGTACTGTAGCCTATTTTAAGGGATTAAATATTTGTGTTAGTGGATGATTCATTACATCCAACTGTATTGATGTTCTTCATTACCTCGTGCAGTCTGTATTTGTGTATTTTATTTTTTGACGACCAAACAGCCTCTAGTGGGTCAGGGACTCCTCATTATCCAGGCTTCACCATCACGCTCAGTTATACGCACCACACACGAGTAGGACTCGAATCTCGCAGTCCGTACCGACTTTGCCAAACTTCACTTTTGAGTGCGTCCGCAAAAGTGCGAAAAGCGACTATGAGCTTCGTCATGTCTGTCTGTCTGTCCGTCCGTCCGTCCATCAGCATTCAACAACTTGGTTGCCACTGGACGGATTTTCATCAAATTTCATGTTTAAATATTTTTCTAAAATCTGTTAATAAAAATCGCACGTGATTGGAAATACGACGATAATGACGGGTACTTTACACGAAGACCCATGTGCATGTGTGATAATATCTCGCTCAGTTTTTTTTAGAATGAGGACTATTTCAGACAAGATGTGTATAGAAAATCAAAACACAAATTTTATGTTCAATTACGCTTTCCCTAAAATCGTGCCGTTTGTGAGATAATGTGGAAAAATATGGTACAGCCGGACAGGCCACAGATGAGAATGTAATACCTAAAAGAACACTTTCCATCGCTAACCACAACACGGCAGTTTCGTCGCATAGAAAGCTGCAGTACACGTACTCCTATACATGCCGTGATAACTGTGAGGCTTAGATCAGAGATGCAAGGTACGTACGTGCTCTATATGAAATTCCTTTATCAAAACTGCCTACTTTCAAATAACCGTCGTGAATTTCCTTTACATCATCTTTGAAGATTCCATCTTTAAAGTTACTCGATAAGGATCGAGCGGCTTTATTTTTAATTTCCTAACTGTTTTCCTTTCTGGCTCGCACATCCTCTCCCCATATTTATTTCCTACTTTTGTCTTTCCCTGTTTTTCTTATTTGTCTCTTATATTCACTTTTTCCTCTCTGGTTTCGTGTGTGGTTTGATTTATTGGAAGATCCTTGCTGTTGGCAGAAATTCCGTTTCATTTTTTTGAACTTTTCGTTATGCTGACCTGTTTTGTTTCCTTTGCGGTTTCTGCAGTGCGAGGCGCAGTGAAGATATGGGAAAGTCAGATTGCTTAGAAGTGCTAACAAAGTTACGACACGCTGCACCTAAGGCTTTTGCACAAGTAGCATTCTTGGCGGGAAATGGGATAAATCAACATTTTATGGCTTCTGTGATTTCAGGTGCGGAACTTTGTCGTTCAATGCTTGCCCGTCTCTGCAATGTTATATGCTACCCTACCTTCTCGCTTACTACAAACAGGGTGTAAAGGATGAAAATTAAACTCGGTACTGGCCAGCTGAGTCGATCCCAGTGGCCGCGCGGTCTAAGGCGTAGATCTGCGGCCGAGCGCTTGCAGGGATCGTGGGTTTGAATCCCACCGGAGGCATGGATGTTTGTCTCTTGCGAGTGTTTGTGTTATCAGGTATAGGTCTCTGCGACGGGCCGATCCCTCGTCCAGAGGAGTCCTACCGAATGTGGTGTGTGTGTTTGAGTGTGATGAAGTGAAAATAAACAACCTCGACACCTACTGTGGAAAAGTAGGTAGAAGAAGTAAGGTATACGAAACGAAACTGGCCATCTGAAGGCTATCAGTTCGGGGCAATGAAATTAGATTTCTTATTTAGAAAAGCAACATAAACAATGCAATATAAATAACAGTACAATTTATTATTTCCTCGTACATGTTTCGGCAGCCATCCCCCAACATTATGGTGTATGTACATCAGTATATTTAAAAAGTAGTACGATACAGACTTACGGGCGATCGTTCATGGTATAACCACGGAGTGGCAATGTATGGGTTTTACAAACTGATTGCATTCGATGATATTTTACTGTTTCATGAAGTTTGGATGCAGAAGGTTTCAATAGCTACCATGTAATGTAATAATTTTAAAATAATTTTAATATAAGACCATACATAGGTGTTTTAATGTTGTGCTGCCATTATATATTCCCATTTACGTACGGCAAAGCTATGTAACAACACTGTGTACCTCTTTAAGTACTGATACTACCTGAAGATGGCTATAGACAATGGCCGAAACATGTAGGAGTGTTGTCTATTTTTATATGTGCAATTTGTTAGTTGTAAAATTGTTTTATATATAAAAATATGATATATTTATCTTGTTAAACCATACAGCCACCTTAGTTTTATATGCTTTTTTGTGTTCTTATAGTTGTGAATTATTGTCGCTTGTTGAACACCTGCAGTGTAAATGTTATTCATTCACATTTCATCATGGTATGCATTGATTTATATGCACCCTGATGGTGGCGGGTGGCGGCCGAAATCTGCAGGAGGAAATAATAAATTGTGCTCTTGTCTATAGCTACTGTATGCGCACATGTTGATTGTATAAATTGTGCTCTTGTCTATAGCTACTGTATGCGCACATGTTGATTGTATAAGTAAGAAATATAGATCGATACCGGCTCTTTTTTGATCTTGCCTCTACACGCAATCGACATGTAAATCATGAACATTAAGTTCTTGCCGACAGTTTTTGTTTTGTACCTCCAATCCCGCATATCGGTATAGGCCTACTTAATGTTGAAGATTAAACATGCGGACACACTGGCAGGTAAACACACTCTCAGTGACACGGTCACGGCAAGCAGTTGCTATCGTAAAAGCCTAACGTGATTATTTTGCCGACAGAAGCTTAGTAAAATTAATCTCAAATGCTTTAGGAAATTATGTTAAAATAATGGCGTCAGTATTTGGTGGACCGCTTTAGGAGAATCTGTAAGTATAACTCGGTATTGTCTGTAGCGTGTGTCGGTATATCAGAAATTACAAGTGTTGAAACAGAGCTGTTTGTTTTGGTGTATGTGAGGCGTGTTAACTGTGGAAGTTTATATATTTTAGTATCGTTTGTCTGACTTAGGCTTTCATCATTTCCAGTAAAATTTCAGACGTTTCTTATGCAGGATGCAGTGCAGGGAGAGCAATAGTTAAGTCGGCGAGCATCAAACGTACGTGTATGCTTAGCACAATCGCAAAACTAAAAATTTCGTACAGATTCCTTAGACTTGCATTCGGAAAGTGCCAAGTTTGTGTCACTTTCAGGTCGCTTCTTCCTGGCTAACGTTGACATTTCTTAGTACCTCCTTACGAATTCCAGAACACTACTTTGAAATAATGCACTATCCTCTGTATTACATCTTTTCCCGGCACAATTTGTAGTTACATGTAGGTTGTTTTTGGCGCTGTACCGCGTGTCACATCTGCAGTGGAAGTACCTTAGTTAATGAACCTAAAATTCAATCAATCAGCCACTTGAGAGTCAGTTCTGCGGAACATGTCTTTGGAATCAATGGTTTGGTGACGATCAAACACTTACGACAAAGGGAAGAATGGAGCAGTGTGCGGTAGGAGGTTAGAGTAATGAGCTGTTGACAGCTGCGCTCGTGTGAACCCACTCGTTCTTTACCTGACACGAGCACCTGCGACATACACGAACTTACTCCATTGGCCAATCAGCTTAAGTGCGCGTTGTCTGTGCAGCTAGCTCTCTTCAGGTTTTCTGAATTCGGAACCCTATTTCGCCTTTCGGAAATCTGAGTTACAGTGTTGAATGAAATCTGGAATCTAGTTTATCGTTGTGTATTTTAACGACGGCCATCCCGTTGTGCATTCACTCTGAATTTCATGGCAAAATAATGTCCATATAGCACAACACAAATTCAGTATTTAATGTGTTCCATGTCCGTGCACTATATTATACAAAAACACTAATCACCAACAAATGCACAAAGAGAGTTTTGTCATAAATGGTAACACACTCCTACATGTTTCGACCCTGCTGGGCCATCTTCACGGAGAACTTTTTTGTTATCCTTACACTAAGGTTGCATTTTATAGTTGAGTGAGAATGTGCTGTTGACTGTGTACTGCGTTGTTTTCGGAGGCGTGAACTCTCTGCGGTTCCGGCCTGCACTGCAGTTGGTTCAATTCCCAACAGCAGCAAGATATCCTTCTTTTCCTCCAAGCGTCCGGGACAGTTCGGAGGCTCACGCGACGTTCTATACAATAGTATCGGAGGCGCTTTCCCCCGGGGTTAAAGCGGCCGGTCCGTGAAACTGACCCCACATCCTCATCTAGTGCCGAAGTTAAGAATGACTGGAGGTATAACTGCACTCCTCCATACGAAGTAAGCACACGGTGTTCTTCACCTGTGCCTCTACACGCTGTTGCACGTGAAGCAGCTATCAGCGCAGTGTCGTGATGTGATGCATGTGGACTTAGAAGCGAAAACAGAAGCGATTATGCCAGAATGCCCAAATTTTACCGAAAATGAAACTTTTGGAAGAAAAGTTTGTACACCCTAGTTACTTTATGCGTCTTACGCTAATTAGCGTAATGATTGGTATGGAATAGGCTACGTTCATCCACATTATTGTTGTCAGACTTCCGGGAACTTAATACTTCAACCTCGATTCTGTTGAGGAAGTCACAAACGAATCAACTTTCTTTATTCAGAGTTTTGGAGTATTAACATCAAAACTCAGAAAACTTCCGACCACGTAGCTTGCAGAAGTAAAGAGCGTCGGGATGCGTAGTTTGCCTGGTACTCGGTCCGAGAGAGGAACTGTTAAGACTGCAAGTTTGTACCATCAGAAGGTAGTTTCCCCGCATTACTGCAACGTGTTTGGGTCGTGTATCCACTGAGATAACGGGCAGATGGTACAACAACCAACGAAACGACAGAGGGCAGGAGAAAACAGAGACGTGGCGCAACACAGTTACCTTTTTATGACCCGAATGAACATGGGCAGAGTTCGTGGTCTGTGTCATTATAACGAAAACAAGTTGGGAGGTTTCTAGCTTAGTAACAAAAGTGTGACTTCTCTGTTTCCCGCTTCTCTCGTTTTGTGTTTTCTACTGCAAACCTAATAGCAAAAGTGCACAGACATTATGACATTTGCCCTGTATTCAGGATAATACGTACGTGTAGCTGGGGCTATTAACGCGGGGCGCAAATATTGTGGTACAATTTTTGGATTCCTTATCTTTTTATTGTAAAACTACGCTTTGGTTTCACAAAGTTGATGTTTTCCCTCCTGTACAGTTACGATATGTTATGAAACTGACAAGGAAACATCCTTAGCGAAGGACACAAATTTCTTCCACTTAAGGGTAAATATAAAAGAAAGTTTCAAAATCAAATTTATCTATTTAAGACTAACGCGGTCTTAACACACACACACACACACACACACACACACACACACACAATAAAACTGTATATTTTTCTTCATTTGAATTGTAACTTCAAACATATTTCAGTCCTTAAACAATTTCTAAGAGGCAAGGTTATTGATCAAGAGAAGGGAAAGTTTGAGTTTGTACGGGTGAATGTGTCCCTTATGGAGGGAGGAAGAGACCAAAGTGTACAGAAACTCAGAGGTGGAGGAATTAGTTTTTGAATAGTAGATGTCTCTGTATTAAAGAAGAGGTGGCATACAAGAGGACAGTAGAGAGTACTAATATTACAGAACTGAGAAGCTTTGACATGTTGCTGTAGAAATTTAGATGTAAGTGAGAAGGTACCTTTATTAATGTATTCTCGGAGATTGGGATGGGAGATTTATAAGTATTGTAACAGGAGTCCTTATAGTGTATATTGTGTGGGATTTGTTACTGTTAATATATTCAATGCATAAGGACTACGAATTGCAGAATCGAAATGTCGATAACTGTTTACGGGTAGGTACAGCGTAACGTCCGCAGTCATTTAAATCCTGAAAAGCACGTGATGTCGACACAACCGAAGTATTGCTTATGAAAGGGCTACAAGTTTCTTTTTTGCTACCAACTGCTGTGAGATACAAAGAGTAGTTCGATGTAGCCTGTAATGAGAAATGTCTAACTCCTGGCTCCATTAACCGGAAGGTTGCTATTCTTCAGGCTTCAAAATCTGAGGTAATAGGCTGACTTGGGCCATTAGCTGAACTGTGGAGTACAGAAAATAGAAGCAGAATTCTGGAGGGACACTTTTCACTTGTAACATTAAAATGGATCGCAGGAAAAAAACTTTCTATTACGTTAATATCAATACCACCTGCACATATTTGTGCCTCTCATTCCCTCATTTTTTCTGCTTCCCAATAATCAGTAATCTATTTACTGTGTTCTCATCCTTTCCTTTCTTACTAAAATTACATTTCTTCCTGTGATCAACGTAATTAGAAGTGCGATGTTGAAAACTTGCAATTATTCGCCATTTGTTCCTGTGCATGTCATAAATGCCTTTTATGGCTTCGCCTCCTTTACCTTGTATAACAGGAAGTACATACTGAGTAACTGAATTCTGAAGGTTGTTCTGTTATTTGGTTCTTTGAAACAAATTGCTGTTTCAGCTTAATTAAGGGATGTGACTTTTGTTTCCTTAGTTCCTTCAGGGTGTTTGAAAAAGAAAAGGAGTCAGTGTGTGGGTGTAACTGTGAGACACTGAATGTCAAAGGCAGACAGTTTTACTTTAGTTAGGGACGCTGGCAATTGCTAAGTTTATAGGTATATAGCGTCTGAGAAAGAAGAATGAAGTATATGCATGGAATACTGGCTGAATGATCCTAACAGGGGATCACCTAGGTACTCAGATTACAGATCCCACGTGGTCTGGCCTCATGTCGGGTAACTAAAGTGGTACGAATCACTGTAGAGTTACGCTACGAAATGTAACATAGGTAAAAAGGTAAAGTTCACCCTGGAAGAGACCATGAAGGCCCAGAGGAGGAGCAGAGGCGTCGCTCTGCTCTTTCCGGCGCTAGATGGGGTGGGTGGTCGACGTCACGCCCCGACTGCTCTATCCCCGGGACGCAGACCCGGTACCCATTATTCAGGAGGTTGGGTGAGCCCCAGGGCCGGTCTGGACGTGTGCGGAAAATCTCGCCGGCACCGGGGTTCGATTCCCGGACCACCCATCCCGTATTGAGTCGTTGTACCAACTACAATGTAACGTAGATACGTTATTAGCTACTAGTGTCAATTGTTAGTACGCCGGACACAGTTTCACGTTTATCAGATTACTGCTTTCCTCACGAGGGAACACAACACCAGCACAGGGTGTTATTTGAACATTTCAGCAAACAGCGTATCATTAAACACTGCTGTAGACGCGATGTGTGAGTTCTGGCTGTTCATATTTGTGATAACATTACGTAACTCCGCGGTAGTTTCGTTTGTATTTATGTTGCATATTCGGGAATATTCGGCTTCCAGGCTTGGTCCCCAGCATCGACAGCTATCCTGACTGAGGATGTCTGGGAACATTCTGTTCCTGTAAAGAAACAATTCGATAAGCGCACTGATCCTTTGAAGACTAACTAAGGAGTGTGAAGGTACTTTCATGTCCAATGTTCTCTGATATCAGAAAGATATCTGTTTGAATGTTCCCAGTCTTCGCTTCCTTGTTGTTCTGATAAAAAGCACTATTTAGATGAAAATGGGTGGAGAGCATTGGCGGAAAGATACTGACGCGGAAAGCGGAATGAGGACTGATAAAGGTGTGTATAAAGCTTCAGTTCGTACTCAGGCAGAAGTTGTTGCCCGTGATAAGAGTGATCGGTAAAATATACCTGAGGAAGTGACTGGTGTTTTGTAAGAATCATACAAAACTCATCAGTACACTTTTTGGCAAAATTTGCAGTTTCTTAATGTTGCAACAGATGGCACTTATGTAGTTAAACGTTAAACTTCAAAAGGTTAAAATAGGGCACGAGTGATTCTTTCTCTGTCACTCTGGTTTCTTCTTTCACATTTATCGTGCTAAATTATGATTCAGAAAGTATTCCATAATCGGAGTGTAAAGACACAACTATAACGCCAACATAGAGCTCTGTGCCTAACTTGTTGTAGACATCTTTTCGGCCATTTCTTGCAATACGCACTGCCTCCTACGTAGTCGCAATGAATAAGTAATCTTTACAACTATTATGCAATTATTAAATCACTTGTATTCCTAAAATTGTTGTATCTACTTTAATGTAATGAACACACGTATTGAATGTAAAATATTTGTAAAAACTAATTCCCTTGAACATGATATGCGGAACATTGACGTAAATTGGACCTTTGAAGTTTGTTTCATCTCGTCACACAGCCTCACGTTTCATCCACGTTTTCCGAAAATATAATGCACGAGAATAATAAAGCTACGAATTTCCTATATAGATCTGTCTCGTCCGTAAATAAACTCAACGAGCTGGTCGACTCGAGCCGTGAAGCTTCTGATTTGTGTTCGGGTGGCAAGGGCTTTCAATCTCAGCCGGCGTATCGCCTGTCCTGGTTAACATTTTTGTGATTTGTCTCGGTGCTTCCGGCAAGATTCCGAGACAAGACCTTAAACTAGACCCATATATCTTCCCTTTTTCATGCTTTCCACTTCATTTTCCACTATAACTCGATCATTCGTCGCTATGTGCTCTGAACTACCTGGAGCGTGATTAATTGGAGAAACAAACAACGAAATTTGAGAGGACCTTACGCGTACTTGGCATTTCTTGGTGTTCTACATGCGTCTGTGATAAAACCCGTAAACAGTAAACACTTCGTCGCCGAGACGCTTTTGCTACTTGAATATATTACGTTGTTAGCATTTATTTTATTATATTTGGGTATGTGAGAATACTGCGAACGTTATTATTGTCATTCTTATGCAGTATATTTCTTTGTACTTGTTCCATAATTTAGCTCTGTCTCATATTGTTATTTTTACAGGTTGAATATCCCTTATCCGAAATTCCGAAATCCGAAGACCTCCAAAATCCGAAACATTTTGCGTGCCGACATGAACACAATGCTGTACAGATGTGGATACTTGTAAAGAAATTCAATGTTTAGTGTGCTTTTATGTCATAAATAAAACCTATATATTCATAAGCTGTATATGAAACACAAATGGATTTGGCATTTAGATTTGTTTCCCATCCCCAAGCTGTCTCATTATAATATGCAAGTACTCCAAAATCCGAAAAAATGCGAAATCCGAGACACTTCCGAGCCCAAGCATTTCGGATAAGAGTTGCTCAACCTGTATTATTATTATTATTATTATTATTATTATTATTATTATTATTATTATTATTACACAAGTACCTCAGTTTTATAGGGGTAACCACAAAAGCAGGCGGTCCGCATCGTGTGCCTGAACACATTCACACAAATACATGTCTTTTTGCTGATGCAGTTGTCACAGATATGCCTATGCAGGAGTGGGTAAATAAAGGCAAGCAAATATATCCTTTGGAATCAGTTTTCGCATTCGAATGCAAACACAAATCACGTTGCAAGATTGGATGTGTTTTAATTACTTTGCATTGCTGCAGCAAATAAGAAGGGGAAACAATTGCATGTTTGTTACCATACTGAGTAAGCTCATTGGTGTGTGATGTCAACGTGGAGATGTGTTGTCACACTGAATCAGGTGCGGCTTCAAGTTCCCTTGCATTGTTTTAATCCTTTGCTGGGTGATTTTTGTTTTTTGTCTTCATGCTTTAATTTTTTATACCTGTAGTTTCTTGAAATTTAAAATTATGAAAATACAAAACACTGATATTTGCTTGTTCAATCCATAATTAACTCGAATGTTTTGCCTTACATTGACGAACTTTCATTGCAGTTATTTTTTTCCCCCACAAAATTTCAAAATCTTTGCTCTGCACCCTGGATACTCTTCGTATTATTGGACGTGTGTTAAGTAATAGGATGTATATTTTGCAGACTTAGTTAGAATTCAATTTGCTGTCTGAATTTCATAAGTATGTGTATTATTTTCCGTCAGTAACAACCTACATTTATAGTTCCACCCTGTACCTTGTTACATGTTTCGGCATTAATTTGTCACCCTACACGAATATCAGCACGCAATAAAAAACTATAAGTACGCTTATGGACACGCGTGAATATTTGGACGTTAATATTTTGCGGTCGTAATATTTTTAAGATGGATCCAGCTATGCATCGTGGCTGTTTATAAAAATGAATTTGGCTAAATATAAACATGAAGTTTGAAATATGAATTGTGAAGATTAAGTAGTTTTTGTTAATAACATTGGTTTAAATAACGTGTTCTCTGTATTTTCTTAAACAGATCTCGTGTAGCACTTATCACCCCTCAAACCGTAACAGGCTGTTATTTCTGGAATACTGCAACTCAAGTCTGGCTTTGAGTCACTCGTTGGCTGGAGAGATAGAACTCTCGCGTTAGTGACAGTTTTTGCGAGTGTGGACTCGGGCAGAAAAGTGAACGCTTCTCACTTCAGGTCAGTCCAGTTCCATGAGACATAAGTTCACATCACACCGTGCTGTCTGTGAAAGCCACTTTACAGTATTTCTTGTAGGATTTCTTAAAATAATTCATCTTGACCAGTATCTTAATATCCGCTTTAAAGAGGTTTAGTGTTCTGAATATCTTGCGTCCATTACGCTTCTTTCAGTCTGATGTAAACTCAACAGCCGGGAAACAATTATCCGTTCAGTGAACAGATGCCAAGCAGAATTTTGGCTCCTATTGATTCCGACACTTGGCCAGCTAAATTAAAAGTTACCTACACGTTTACTTCTGTGTTGGAAACAGCGTGAGTAACTTTACTGGGCTCATAACTTACATTTCCTTAATCTCAATTATATATATTTCGTACCGCTCAGTAAACACAGTCCGTGCCGGTTATAAAAAGATTTTATACTGTCTACGTAAATAATCTGTCTTTGTTCTCACATGCATACACATTCCGGAAATATACTTTCTGTTATGAACGTAGAATTTTGCGTGTTAAACCTTCAAACATATGAAGTAACCACTAGGCTTTAAAAGTGTTAAATATGAACTTTCTGTCTTAAGATACTTCATCCCCGTTCTGCTTTTTAACAGTTAGAATTACACTAAATCCAGTCAAAACACAACAATCTATTCTATTATTTTCAGTTCCGTATGAACTGTGGCTATATGTTCGTTTATTCTTATGTTCAACCGGATGATGGCCTTTTAGGTCGAAACATGTAGTTGAAAACAATAGAACAGATTGTTGTGTTTTGACTGGGTTTATTGTAATTCTAATTGAACTTTCAGTCCTCAAAATCTAACAAACTGTTGAGGTTCGCATTATTGGAGTGGGTTGACCCTTAAAGCCTAGCAGTCACTTTACGCACCACCAGATTCAACATAAAAAAATTCTCCGTGCTGTCCACATTACGTTTATGTGTTTTATGTGGATCACAGAAGTAACAGCAACTTTGGCCTTAAACAGTATTAACAGATTGATTTCTTAAAACCGAGATTGAGAATGTTTACAGCGCGGTACATACTGAGTCCTTATATAAAACAGACGCGTTTCGTCTTTTAAAGTTTAAGGATGACTGTAAATGAGCGTTAACTCTGTTCTTCCTAATGCCTAAATATTGTCCAATCATTTTCATTTTCCTTCATTTGGAAGGTATACGTCGAACCTGCACAGTTGAGATAGCATCTTCAAAGTACCAAAAATTAACAGAAGCTCAATTATGGATTTGTTGCTATATACGTGGCACATAAATTGCATCTTAATGGAACTGAAACATCACTGGGTCTGATAGACGGATGTTTGATTACGTGATCGGAATGTATTTATACATGGAAATTGCACTGCAGATTACACTGAATGATGATTCGTTATTGCACGTACGTAGCTGATTATAATCACAGTCTGCATCGCTAATTGACTTCTCTAATTCGATTCCATTGTTTTATGACACAGCGTACTTCATACGTCACTCGAATGAATGACAACTGTACCTTAAACCAGTGTTTACCAAACTTTTCTCGCGGAGGAACGCGTAAAATAATTGTTCGTATGCTGAAGAATCCCTCTCTGCGAAAACGAACACAAAACAAAGAGGCAGCTGATAGCGCAACGAGATTACTGTTGTGCTACCAATTCCTGGAAAAAAAATCCCAGCGATATTTGGAGAGATTTTTTAATTTTTCACGATATTTAAAAATTATTGTTTGCTTATTCCGCGATTTCCTACGGAATCACTAACGATGTTTCGCGAACCCCTGTTTGAAAAACACTGGTTAAAAACATAAGTGAGACTGACAGCAAAGAAAGAGATGTCGGACGTCAAAAATGCCTTTCCTTATTAGTCAGTGTCAGTGTTTTATTTAACGACGCTGTCTGTTTTTAAGACGAAGGTTAGTGTGTAGCTAATCGGGGACAAAAATATAGTTATGGGATACTGGTGGAATAATGCTGACAGAGAAAAACCGACATAGGCCTATTCGGAGAAAAGCCTGCCCCACTATGAACATATGCACTAAAAATCCTACAGTTAATAAGGGATTTGCGGTGCCTTTGTATGTAACCCAGGCTTCTGCGATAAGAGTCTATCGAGTAAATGCTTGAACCACAACACGGCCCTTTAGACAAGCTTCAGCTATGAGTACCGTCACGGTCCGCTCATGGTCCGCTCACGGTCAGGGAAATCATTTCCTGCCTGTGTTTAAATGCATCTGTGTCACCGTACTGTGCCTCATATGTGATCGCTATTATGGACACTCCAGAGTCAGCAGTCTGTGATCTGGATTGCGTTGTCAGAGCGTTTGTAAGCTAGTGCCATATATGCAACAGTGATCGTTCTCTGCAGCAATCTAATATGAATCAGAGGAGATTTCACGAGTGGGTGGAAAGGGCGAAGAGCTGTTGGTCTTGCCCGTTGTCAAAGGTAATTTTTTGTCACTTATGGTCTTCGCAGATGATAAATGTGCGTATCCGAGATAACCGACTTTATAGTTTTTTGGAATTACGCCTGGAACGAGCATCAGGCCCCGGAATAAGCTTTCAGTAATAGTATCACGTCCAGAAATGTCGCTTCATTCTGACGGTATCGGCGAAATTACGTGTCACAGAACCCAGCAGTTGATACAGCTGTGTAAACTGACTGAAGTAAACATAAACAACTTAGGATTATAAGAGGTGTGTGGTGGTTTCTCCCAGGAAGGCATCATACATTTCACTTCTTCAGTCAGCCCTTAACATACTACCGTCTTTCAGGCGTTGATTAAAGCAACCAAATTGTAGCTGCCTTTCAACCAAGCCTGTGACTTGGTATACCCTTCCCAGACGTCTTCCTGATTGTTAGGGTAGCGTATGCTGAAGTGCACAGTAAGCCGCGTCAAGAAAACGTAATTTTCGAGAACATCAGCATTTCTCCTCTTTCAGTATAGTCCTAATATCGTGAATTGATCATTGAAGTACGAATTTTTAAAGATATTTTAGGTCTCCAGTGCGACAAATATCAAAATGACGGACGCCACTTAGTTTGGTAGACAGGTAAACATCACCCCATGACATACCTGGGCAGGCGCAGAGGGTAGACAGACGTACAGCTCCAACCTTTTCGCATCTTGGCGCTAGAAGGAGGTGGGTGTTCAGCACCACGATCCGGCCGCTTTACCCCAGCGAAAGACCCCGGTACCTATGGTATGGGAGGCTGGCTAGGCCTCGGGGCCGGCCTGGAAGGCAAGGAAAAATCTCACCCCCACCGGGATTCGATCCCCGGACCGTCCAGACCCTAGCGAGTCGCTATACCGAATCCGCTATCCCGGCTGTCAGTTTGGTAAGTAGGTACAGAACTTAGACGGAACCATCTGCCTGCTTCATTAGGATAGAGGAAGATGTAAAATATTGTTACCTGTCTACCGCACTAAACAACGTCACGTCACAGATTACTGGAAGCTCGTACTTAATTAAAGTCATGCACTAAAGATTTATTTATTTGAATTTGTAAAATACAGTACTGAATCTGTGTATTGCAGATATTACTTTACGATGCATACCAGTGGGATTTATTGACTAATTCTTGGGGTAACTGCAACGGAATATGTAATTTACCGTACTTGTGTTCCAATATTTCTCGCTATTTAAGCAGACAAATTGGTTTGTCCGTTCTCGGCCTTGTGCAGGGCTCCTTTGTAGGTTTCCATTGAGCCGTGCTGGGCGGGGTTTAAACGCGTCTGCTGTGAGAAAAGTTCGTTTTCATGGTCGAGGTATTTTGCAAGCGCTTGATGCTAAGAGCCACTTCGTACCAGTACAGGTTCTGTTTAGGAAAAGCTCTAATGACAGCCACTCCATTACATTCTGCAGTGAACTGGGACAGTAGAGGGAAACCCTAGACGAGTCTTGGGTTTGGAGCACTCATTATGGGCCAGTGGTCCGCGAGCAGTTGTTGGGTCGCGAATTACTATTTATTTTAGTTGTTCTTGATAAATAATGCAATCAGTGGCTCAGACAACATGGCGTGGAATGAAATTATAATTAATGGATAATGATTGGGAAATGGTATGGCGTAATTTGAAGGATTACTGCAATTGTGTTTTTAGACTGAAGTCTAGGAAATTAAATTTGAAGCATGAAATTTGTACGCCTTTCGGGCTCTTCGCATAAAACAACTCGCGAACAGCTGAAGGTCTGTCCAGTATGGCCCTAGCCCTCTGTGATGTTATGGCGTGTCAACTGGACAGTAGTTGCTGACGTTTTGAAGGAGCGTACAACTATATATTCAGGGTCAAGCATTTCAAGACTGCACTGTTTGTTGAAGTACTAGGATCGTTGGTAATGGCATAGCATTCTAGCACTCTTGAACCTTCAGGCTACATTTCTATGGAACCCCAACTCTCGTATTTTAGTCGAGTTGGATGTTTATTATTTCGCAAGAGGGAATGAACTTGCCAAAATTATTGTGCTATGTGTAAGTAAATCAAATTTCACCCCATAACCTGCCATGAAGGCTCTGAGGGGTATTAGTCTCTAAAGATACACGTCTTCTCTTTCTTTAACCTCGGCGCTAGGTGGGGTGGGTGATTAACACCACGCCTCAGCCCATGTACCCCGGGGAATGACCTGGTACCCATTGAATAGGAGGCTGGCTGGGCCCAAGGGGCTTTTTGGATGTGTGCGCAAAATCTTGCCCCTACCGGGATTCGATCATCGGACCTTCCAACCCCGTTGCGAGTCGCTATACCAAGTACGCTAACCAAGCATAACATATATGTAATATTAATATCACTTTGATACATTCACTTAAAATTTCTCTTAAGTCACTCTTGCCTCAGTTCAAATAAGCTCTTTCCAGTGTCGTTATTCTAACACAGTCGCGTTACTTAGGTGACTTAGCAGACGCTGCAGAGTGAGCAGATGAATAAATGCAAGGGTAAGGTTGCCCCTGTGCACGCCATAAGGATATATGTGAGTATGGATGCATAGCTTCACTCATTCTTAACCTCTGCACTAGGCGGGAGTGAGTTTCAGCTTCCTGTTTCCCAGGCAAAAAGACCCCGGTACCCATTGAATGGGGTTCTCTGTGAGCCAGAGTCAGTCTGCACACTTGAACCTTGCCGTCAATCCAACATCGATTCCTCAGTCTCTCATGCTGTAGTCTAGTCAAAAGGTTGACTGAGCGCTCCCGGCTCTGTAAACGGGTAAGTTAACTTATTTGCGCACCCGAGCTTACCACACAGAAACCTTCCACTTGGTTATCAACCGGGTCCAACTTACTTCTTCAAGCCCGATTTCAGGAAATTTGCAGTACATTAATTCGTAGGCGTCGGTGTGGAGTGCCATTGTGTTGGAGGAAGGTCTTCTAGTGCGGTTGATAATGCCGCAATTCGTTAAATTATAGGATCTCTGTTTTATCCACCTTTCTTAGAGACGAGTCACGAGGGTAAAGATAAGGATAACCCCTTATAAAATGTAATTTTATAATTAAATAGTCCCTTAAGATTATTCGCTTAATTGTTTAAGCCTGTCACTCGAACTGACACCATGGACGCAGCAAGGTGGTTGGTTCAGTTGTGCACAGTACTAAGCCAGCAAACCGCTAAGTAACTCAGTGGAACAGAGTCCTTCTTGAGAAGCTGATAGTCACTCAGCTGATCAAATAACACTCAACTTTTATAAAATCCGAAATTTCACTACCGCCTTATGCTGTATGGAACCGGCTCAGAACTTATTTTCAAGATAAGTTTCGATGTTGTCCTTCAATATAGGCCCACGACTTCTCGTCACGTTTCCAGGGTAACACACTGTGTGTCTTTCCCCCCCCCCCCTTTTCAGGACAGTTACACGTTCCGCTTATCGCATACGCCTTGATTTAGTTACCGTAGTAATGTTCGACGCAACAGGTTTGAATTTCCTCATTATGTAATTTTTTCCATCTTCAGTCTCCTTTCTGTCTCATGTGTCCACATATTCCCATTAGCACTTTGTTCCGAAATATTCCGTAACGAAATTCCTAACCACATTAAAATTTCAAAACAAAGAAAACCCGCTTCTGCGGAAACCTATACTTCTAAATACAGAAATGTGTGTCTGTATGGGAATGTGCTGAGCTGCAAACCTGTAGGTTGAAAAACATCTGAAATTCTTTTCGTCAGCTTGTTTGGCAACGCCGACTTTGATGTCGATTTCATTTCCTGCCGTGGTTTATTTTCGAGTTGTAATGCATAAAATGTCGACTTCATTACAGACCATAAGAAAAAGGAGTCAAAATACCTTTACGAATTGCAAAATATTATTATAATCTATAAACAAAAATATTTAATAAAAGGTTTCTTAAATGCATGTCTTGTTTTGTGCAGTCATAATGTACGTCAAATGTCCAATAGGGGATAATGTAATTGAGACAAGTGAACGTCGGAACGCTCCACAAGGGTTGCAGTGCTTGTTACTTGTCAGACCGAGTTCAGTCATCGCCTGCTTGTTTCTGTGGGTAGGTGTGTGTGTTTGAGTGCAGTGGAGACCAACAACGTAAGTTGCTGTCAAATGGTACTGCCTTACTGAAAGGTGTTTTCGTGACCTGATTACGCTTGATTGAAATTTCCATTCAATTGTTCTTAATATTCTACAGATCTTTTATGTAAATCCGGAAGTTTTTCTTTGTAAGCTTAAAATAAAATTACTTGGTGAAATTTACATATTGAGCGTGAAAATTAAGTTCCGTTCAGTGTTTAAAGTGTGCGTTCGGTGTAAAGTTAAAGAAGAAGCTGCTGTCAAAGTGTACGTGTATGTGGCTCAAAATTAAATCTCTTCACCCCATTTTAAAATTATTTCGTGTTTGAGAAAAATCAGTTTTCTCCGGTGCGAAATATTGAAACGTCGAAAGTGTAGATGTGAAAACATTGCAGCAATTGGAATATAATAATGAAGTTACGTAGCTCTTTAAATCGTTATTATACTGAGAAAAGAAGTACAAGTTGCCAGTCTTGCGCCAGTGACCCTCAACTAAGGTTCAACAACGAAAACAACGACAACAACATGGGGAAGAAAAACGGCGGCGGCGACGACGACGACGACAACAACAACAACAACAACAACGACGACAACAACAACAACAACAACAACAACGTTATAATCTATGCAAAACTCAGCAACCAAATCGGCAGTCTTCATTAGCACCAGTGCCTTCGTGTACCACTTCGTAACATCTGCAGTCGCAGTCGAAGTAGGTGGTCATTTTTCTTCTCCCATTTTTCTCGAATAAGGGTCGCTGGCTGAGTCGTTTAGAGCTATAAACGCCACCCTGTTGCGGTCGGGGATTTGGCGTGTGTTTGAGTCGTAGGGTTTTGTGGCACGTAAGCATCTCGTTGGCAGTCGGTATTTCAAAGACGCCGCTACATAATTAAGGGCGTGTTTGCGGTTTTTGTTTCGGTTGTTGTCTGAGGTTTTCGTGAGGTTACGTAAGCAGACGTATACATGGCATTGTGCCATTGTGCGGGGCCACACTGGTAACGCATTGTGTCAGAAGGCTGCAGGAAATTTGCCACCCCTGTGATTCAGCCAGTGGCGAACGGAAGCAGCACTTGGAGAGGTCGCAGAGAGACAAATCAAATTGATTGTGAGGTGAGGATTTGTACGGCAATATATAGGGTAGCCCTTCTCTACAGGCTGCTTGCGCTGTGATGATCACTAATTTATTGTACATTTCCTTTAAATGAAAGATACTCTAAATTTTCATATTTAAACCTCGTGCTTTTAGGTTCTGTTCAGACATCATTGAAAAAATGCGAATTACATACAGAAGCATTTTCATAGAATTTTAAATTCTGTTTTATCATGAATTTATTTCAGTTCGTAACCACTTAAATTTCGAGGTGTAAGTTGTCGCCTCGTCTGCACAGAATTGATCCACATACACCAGGGAACAGAGTTTGCTCCTTGTCATTTGAGCCGATCCCAGTGGCCGCGCGGTCTAAGGCGTGGGTCTTCGGCCGTTCGCTTCCTGGGATTGCGGATTCGAATCCCGCCGGGGGCTTGGACTTCTGTCTCTTTTGCATGTTGTGTGTTGTCAGGTAGAGGTCTCTGCGTCGGGCTGGTCACTCGACCATAAGAGACCTACCCAGTGTGGTGCGTCTGAGTGTGATCGTGAGGCCACCTTAGTGAGGTGGCCGTGGCCCACTATGGGCTGTTGCGCCATTGGAAAAAAAAATTGTCATTTGATTTTCAGGTGCTGAAATAAGGTAAATATCGTACCCTACCTCCTTATTCTTAAGGTATATGCCTTCTAAAAACAAAAGTTTATAGCTGCACTTTGAGTTTCTTGTTTACATGATGAATGTTTAAAAACTTCGTTTAGAAATTCATCAGTGCATTCGATATCCTTACGTGAAGAGAAATTCTGTGGTCTTTATACAAGAAAGATATCACATCTACATCACAAACAGTGTGTTCGCTCAATTATTTCCTTAGTTCCTCGGGTCATACAGCCGATCTTCACACTGACATAACACAAGATACATACCATGTGGAAAGCATTTGGTAGGTTGTTACAGCTGAGTGGTCACACACTGCACTGGGTTCCGACTGGAAGCCGGAAGAGGCAGACGGACTGAACCTAACATGCTGTGGCTTTTGTGTTAGGTTTGCGTGGCGGGTGGGGCAACACTGCGTGGCCTGAACGTGTCAGAAACTGCTGTTCGTGTTATGCCGGACACTACGTGAGCCAGTAACGTGAAGCACGCCACGGTTCCTCTGTAAAGACCTGCGCTTAGAATTCATTCATATTTTCAGGACCTGCTGCAAAATGGATGTGAAAAGTAGGACTGAAGAAATTGTGAAAACGTGTACATATATGTGGATGAGTTAATGGATGTTTAAGCTCTCGAGTTTTTTAAACGTGTGTTGCCTTTCAGATACACCATTGTAGTGTGTTTGTATTGACAAGTTTAAGACTTTCGCCGCCTGCATTCAGCAAAAGGACGACAAATTTCACATCTCAGTAAATTTTACTTTTACCTGCGACTTTATTTTACGTAGTTAGCCGTCTGTCTGTAGGCGTAGGCCTAACAATTCGATAACCGCTGGACGGATCTTCACGAAATTCCGTACTTGGGAATTTTACAGTAGGTAAATTGTCGATCCATTTGAGTCTTTCTTTGTGATATTCTGCCATTTCTTTATTTTATCCTTCTGTTTCCTGTCCTTTCGTTGTTTCCTCCATGCCCCTGTATTATACCCTTCTTCCCCTGTTGCTTTGTGTATCCCTTCTTCCATATAAGGGAAGTCACCAAGATGCTGCAGTACTTCCCGGTGATCCGACGTTTCTCAAGCTAGCAGTGCGAGTCACTGGATGTCTCTGTACTCCCACAATTACCGGTACTTTCTGCAGATCACTTTACCTCTACCTGCCAGGCTGCATCGAATGCTATAGGCACGGCATGAAGTGGCTCAAATGAAGCAAAAGAAAGTCGGGCTGACTTTCCCTGTGAAGTGCTCCGTGTTTTTTCTCTAGTCAGTAAATAGACGCTAAGTGGCCAGTAGGGTTCCGACTGCCAGGAAAAAACGATAACTGGATTTGCGTTACGAGCCCTTACTCACGTGCTGCGGTAACATGTAGACGTGCATTCAAGAGGTAGACATTTAGAACCTTGACTGAGTCGTTGCTTTTCTGTCATTTTCTTGAAGCAGGTGATAGTGCGTCACCACAACAGACGCCACGACTGCCTCTCAGCATCCTTACCTGATAATTATGATATTTTTATTTGAGGCAATATAAATTTTCAATTTGAAACGGCGTCTTTGTATAAGCTAAAATCAATCCACGATCCTCCATTTTCTACCTAACTTTTAACTTATCTTCTTATATGTCTCTTATTATTTCTCTACTGTCCTTCTTCTTTTGGCATATTTATTACTTTAATCACTCAGGTAATCAGTCAAAAACAGTCACCTATTCATTCTCTCTTCCTACCCTGTCTTTCTATTATCTTTCATTGTTTATTTGCTATTCATTCATTCTTAACTTACATATTACTTCAAACGGCCTGTCTTGTTATTTCTTGTCTCGCTATTTTCTCTTTGCTTGTGTACGGATTGCCTAAACGAGTCAATCAATAAACCGTTTTCTTTTTGCTTCTGTATCACTGCCGTCTCATACTTTGTCAACTTTCTTCATGTTTCTTTCTTCTCTTTCCTCAGGCCCATTGATTCAGTGAATTAATTAACCAATCAATTTATTCTCTCATTTCTCTCCTTCCCAGGCTTCTATTTGCATTGTATCATTTAGTCAGCTTCTCTGTTCTCAGTTTACATGAAATAATACGTACTCATCACAGAAATTGTTTTTACGCGGGCTGTGTAATACTCCAAAAGAACCCCGAGACATGCCAGGTTCCACAGACTCCTGCCATCGACGCCTGTATCTGTGACTAAAGCCTACGCATTATCATCTCCCCTACATACATTCAGAGTCGCGCAGAAGTCCCTTCAAACTAGATGTAGATTTTTAATTATGGAGTGTGAAGTTACTTTTGTATGTTCTGCTCCTCGTATCTTCCATGCATTCGTTGCCGTAATAATACTTACAAAAGAGGACGACTTGTGAATATTTTCACTTAAAAGTGTATAAAAGGCGTTTTGCTTTAGAATTCTGAGGCGTTCGACTGCACAGTGTTTTTCCTCTGAACGTGTTTTACGTTACGCTTACGTTTTACTGACCCCATTTTTAACAAAGTTGCACAAAGTGGACGCGTATATTTTTAGGTCCTATCCTTCCGTCCGTCGTGACTGTGTTAAGTCCGGAGCTGTGAAAGAATGTGCATGGTGTTACCCGCTGATATTTATAAAAAACACTAATCACCAACAAATGCACAAAGAGAGTTATATCATCGATTGTAACACACTCCTACATGTTTCGACCCAGCAGGGTCGAAACATGTAGGAGTGTGTTACGATTGATGATAAAACTCTCTTTGTGCATTTGTTGGTGATTAGTGTTTTTATATAATATAGTGCACGGACATGGAACACATTAAATCCGCTGATATTCTTTTATCGAACCCAGTTCTTGCACTCATTTTTATACGTCATGTTGCATAATCTTTCTTGAGAAAGGTTATAGTTATTGAGGTGTCAAAATATTTTTCTCTACGACATCCGGACACATTCTTCCTCACAAAAGCCAGCCTAATTCAATAACCAAGAACAACTCTTCTGTTTTTAGTTGCAAGAGTAGTTCCCAGCCTATTCCAAGATTTCCTAGTGATCTATTCTAGGAACCTCTTAATTGAAAAATTAAATGGTGCCAACATGAAACTAAAATGGCGCTTTTTTCCCAGAATTTTCATCTTCCAGCCCTTAAAGCTTACACGATGTTTCGTAAATCATTTATCTTCTGAAACAAGTGGCAGCTTGTGTATCTCTAAGTGACTATTACGCAAATGAAAAGTCAACGAATATTTTCCCCCTAATATAAATACACCAGAATAATATGATTTAATTTCGCTTTAAAATTAAAATGACCACAAACACTTTTGTCATTACGGGTTATTTTCAGCTAAATCCCAGTATGTTTTGAAAGGTTTTCACAGCGTCATTTCCAAATTTGCAGTGACTACCGAATTTCTGAACGTAGGCTATAAGTTGTCCAGCGTCCGTCTAACCGACAAACTGTCAACTTCTGTCGCCTGTAGGCTAGCCCTTGTGCGAGTCTCAAAATCTGGCAGCCTGCAGGTGACAGTTCAATATCCAGCTGAACAGGCAGTGAAGTGTTCTTGTGTATGTCTGCTTCATGTTTCACAGAATATGAAGAAATAATGAAAAATTCCAATTAAAATCCGCCCATAGCCCTATTATAAACCTATGCTGAAACAAGGTGCATGGGTGTCGTTATTTACCAATGTCTGCTTCTCTCTTTCACTCCAACCACGGAATCTCACCATTGTGTCATTAATTCTGTTCTTATGGATGAGCGAAATTCTGGGCTTAATTCTTTTCCCGGGGGCTGAATATTCTGCCTTTATTCCTATTTTCAAATAGTCACTGCAGATCACAATAGACATATTGTTTGTAGAAAATTACTTTGCATGCTCATTACACTGTTGGAGATGAAGAAGGAAACAATTCTTGTGGTCGATCAAAAGAATAATGAGAGTAGGCGTGATTCGTGACGTGTCGTTCTGTGACTTCGGCGATTATTTGCTGGCTTCTTACTGCGGTGGTCCGAGTTAAGTCCCTGGGCATACGATGTGAGTTACGTGGTCGATGAAGTGGCATTGGGACGTGTATTTCTCGGAGTACATCGGTTTCGCCCTGTCAATTATACCACAAATGCGCCATATCCATTTATCTATTCCCCGGGGGCAGAAGAATGGGCCTATTAAGGCCGCACTTCCGCAAAGGCACATCCTCGCCTCGCCAAGAGTAAGAAAATATTTAGCTGTCTGTGTGCGCGCCACATTAAATGGGTGCGCGTAA
This sequence comes from Coptotermes formosanus, assembly GCA_013340265.1. NCBI lineage: Eukaryota > Metazoa > Arthropoda > Insecta > Blattodea > Rhinotermitidae > Coptotermes > Coptotermes formosanus. Next base: position 476,230 of record BLKM01000150.1, read on the forward strand.
TGGAGGCAATTCTTTCAGACGTTGTGGAAGTATTCCGCAGCTAAATTCCTATTTATTTTGTGGTTTCTCAAGGTAACTTCCGTTGAAGGTACGGTGTTGAAAATAATGTTCTATAGAAAGTACACATAAATACGTAAGCAAATTAAAACTTCCAACTTTAATATTTTTCTTTTAATTGTAACAAGTTTTAGATCGAATTTTCAGTGCAAAAACCGGCACAACGTAGATGCCGGTAAAAACTGTTGTAGTTTGTGCAAAGTTTTGTAAAGACAGGTAAAGGAAAGTGGTATTACAAATCACATAAGCCGCTAATTACTCACTGCGTAAGGTAGTGTAATTTATCGAGCATCAGGTGAGAGAATGTGAATAGCACTAATTGGATATGTCACAGCATCTGCAGAACCTGGTTTCAGCTGCAGCAACCAAGGTGAAACTGTTCATCGCGGCCTTTCAAATTCGTCTATTAGGCCTACTCCTATTGTAGGCATTCTTTGCACAAAGCGAAACAATTACGGCCTGTCATATGGATGTTGGTTTGGAAACTCTTTACTTTTTGAGGGATAGTGTTTCGAAAGCTCTTCCTACTTCCGTCTTCAGCCGAAAACAGTAATATTAAATCTGTTTTGTTGGGTTTATTACTTCGAGCTCTCTTCTGTCCACAGATAATTTGATGTAACCAACAGAATAACTTCCTTTGGAATATTCACGTCTTTGTTTGATAGTTACTGACATTTGGAGGAGGTTGCTGCCTCCATCTTACGAGTCCAAGTAGTCATAGAAAGTATTATGTTTAATTAATGACGGATATGGGACCATCTTCAGAGAGATTATATACATAAAACTTACCCTAGGCAATAACCGACGTAATGAATTGTCATAAACCCGTGGCGAAATATGAAGGAATTCTTGTTTGTCTGCCCAGTCTCATTAATGATCTCGAACCCTACTCAATCTGTTTTCTTAAATCCAGTATGGAGATTCAACACAAACGTTATCGGGCAGAATTTCTCTTAACCCTTTAAAGCCTAGCGGTAACTTTACATACCACCAGGTTTAACATTAAAGAATTCTACGTGGTGCCCACATTGCGTTTATGTGTTTTGTACGGATCTCAGAACAAACAGCAACTTTTGCCTTATAAAACAATAAGAGATTGGTTTTTATAACCGAAGTGGAGAGTGTTTACAGCGTCGTATGCGCCGAGTCCTTATATAAAACAGATACGCTTCGTCTTTAAAGGGATAACCCGTGCTGATAACAATCAAAAAACTGGAATGAGAATTTATAGTTAATTACACCTGTCCTTAAATGTCCGCCCTGTGTAAAATCATGGTAAATGTAATTGTTAATTCACACATGTGATTAACCTCTCGTAGTGTATTGTAGGTTATACGTCAGAAAAGGGCGTATTCTGTGGCACGATAGCGGCAGGCACAGTTTGTGACACTGTTAACAGGGCGTATGTAAATAACTCACACTATGAAGCAGATTTCTTCTGGAGAGGTCAATACATGGAACCCACAGCAGCCTGACTGTATCCACAGCATTCCCATGAACACGGGCATAACAAAAGGCCTATTGCGTAGGATCCATTGCTACGATCTTAGATCAGTAGATCGATGCAGATTAAGTTTAGCGTGAGACGTTACGCCGTAATATGTCGGAAAAATTTAATTTTGACTTTTGCGTTCCTTTATATGGTTCTTGTGGCTAAGTAAAATGAGGGACTGCGGAGTCATTTAGATATTGGCAGGGCCAAAAGATGCGAGACCGAATAGATTTCTTTATTAATTAAGTTCTCTGAAATTAACATTACACCAGCTGGTCGGAACATAAGACTGTAATTTTTATCATCTGCGTATTTTGACCTCGGGTGTATTTACTTTTGCGTAAACCACAAATTTTTTTCACTTGTCCATTTAAATGTATTAGTTATTCTGCCGCTTTAAAGTATATGACCTGTGTAACTGACAAAGCGTAGTAGTGCTCTGAAGAAGAACTTCTTATCTGTCTATCGCTTTGAGTACAGTCAAGTGTGGTTAGAGCCATCGAATGAAAAATGGAAAAACCGAAAACAAACACCAGCTTCTGGTAGTGACATGTAACGAGCAAAAGAACCGTTTGGCAGCAGCGTTGAAAAGATTAATGAACGGCTCTAAATCCCGATCGAATGGAAATTTGTACGCGCTGTTTTCTTCTTTCGCTGTCACCTTCTCACTGCACGAACGTACTAGAAATTCATAGATGCAGGAAAAAGTCAACGTATTTATTTTTCTTGAGAGTGATAAATAGATTTTCACAGACTTTTGTAAGTTTTTCAGTAGGTCAGTGTGCGTGTCAGCATTGCAGTGCCAGCCAGTGAGGAGGTTTTGAATTCAGTTTTTTTACGAGAATTGAAACCTGCAGCAGAATTACAGTGTCTGGAAGTTATCAGCAGGTATTATAAGTTATCAGCATGTATTATTGTACACCTATTTTTTTGCTAGACATTATTCTAAAATGGACTATAGACTGTAAAATCTGAAATAAACACAAAACTGTTTAACCTTCTTACAATTCTTAAGCTTCTGAGAGTTATCCTTATGCTAATGTGGAAAACTGGGAAAATGCAAATGTTGCCGTCATAAATGTGTATGATGAATTGTTACGGCATCTATGGGGTCATGGAATGCAGGGTGTAACTGAATAGATTTTAAAAACTGTCAAGGGTTTTAGAGTGTTCACAGGGGAGCAATTAGAGATAGGAAACTTGTGGTCGGAAACGTCTCCTTCATACCCAAATCGGCGTCGGTACTGCGGCTGGAAAAGTGGGCCAACCGAGAGGCTGACTTTGGAGATGGGCCTCTATAGCAGTTTTTAGTTTCGTTTTGATAAATGTTTATTGGCTTTACATTGTATGTGGATTTTATAATGGTATTATTTTTAATTGATACACAAAAGCTTCTCGAAATGGCGGCGACCAACTTCATTGCAGGAATTGGAGGGGCTCACCGTGTTCCCGTGCACTCTATCAAACTTCCCTGGCGTCTTCTGATTACTTGCACACGATGCTAGAAGTCTAGCTTACAGATCCTCTTATGCTTCCACAGGGGTGTCATAAATCAGACTTTTGAGGTGACCCCAAGGGAAAAAATCAAGCAAGGCGAAGTCAGGTGATTGCAGTGGGTAGGCGAAGCCCGCCCCCTTCTGCCGCCAATCCGGCGATCACGAAATGCTGCGTCAAGATGCATTCTCGCAGTATGTGTAAAATGACAGGGAACACCATCGCGCTGCAAACCACATTCACCAGCAGCCTACTTTCATGGCTGCAATACCGAGGCTGATTTCCGTAGGAGGGAGATGCTTCCGACCGCCTATCTCAATTTGCTCCCCTTTGACCCACTTACAACCCCAAACAGTTTGTAAACACTATTCTGTTACACCCTGTATATGGATTCAAAGTGTTTTAGGACACTTTGCTGAAGATTTATTTGTACGTGGTTTATTTACAGACTGTCTCGTTAGCTGACTATACGGTATGATCGGTGGGGAAGAATATTTGACTCTAGGAAAGAAGTAACTCATGGCTGGAGGAAAATGCATAATCAGGAGTTTCACAATTTAAGCTCTTCAGCAAACATTATTAGATTGATCAAATAAAACATGATCAGCCCCTGTATTTTTGTATTCTTAATTAAATTTCAATATCAGCCATTTTGCTTATCTTTGTTATTTTGAATGTCTGCAAGCAGGCGAGGCATTACACAAGCACACACCTTCTTGTATTTATGTTCCCCATTCTGTTAAGGTTTCTCCATTTTTTGTAGTCTCTTTTACGGCGGTATTTTATCTCGGGTTTACATCTTATAGCGTCAGTTGTAGGAAGATTTATGCAGTAAAAATATGAAATAATTCGAAAAGGAACAGTCGTTAACTGCGACAACTGACACGACACAGGAGAAAGAGAGGAACTAAATTTACAAAAAACTTGTACGCTCTTAAATTTCGAAACGCCACTGATAATAGTCAATTTGAGGCTAGAATTTCACTCCATATTTTATTGAGAGGGCTTGTCTTAACGTATGACGTCTTGACTGAAGTAAGAATTTCCGATAGCTGTAGGTTTGGGATGAAGAAGATTTTGTGCTACCCTGTTAACGCTAAAACCCGAAATTCTTTCACACAGTAGTTTCTAAACTTCTCTGAAGTTGAAATGCGCTTAGGATGTGTAGCTCAGGCACATTATTCTGTACGTTTTATCATAGACCCTGACGACCAGGGGCGTTATTATAACACAAATTAATTTAGTTTACAAGTTGCTGCTTCATTGTGTTTGTAGCACTATACCAGTTTGAGAGGAAGTTTCAGATGACCTGTTATTTCTCCACACAAAGGAAGTGTAATGGGGGTCATTGTCTCCACTCGTTTTTTTTTTCCAAAACCACGTAAGAGATTTAGATATAATATAAAATTTGACCTCATATATTACATTGTATTTGACGAATTGATTTCCGGAAGCGACCACATGTTGTGCCCGCCAGTCCTGCGTTAAGTATAAATCATGAAAAAAGGATCATAGTAAATTAAATGCAAAGTCAAATGAAATATGGAGTTCAATGAGATTGGTAATGCCTTTCGAAACTGTGTATGTTCTTCTTTGGTACTGGACTCTTGTGCTTCGAGCATTTTTGTCAAAAATGTCCCTGTGGTTTATAGCCTGCATACTGTTGCTTACCAGCGCAAATGTTATGTTTCTTTGACATAAATCTGAGCCCCTGCAAGATGCCAAGTCCAAGATGTATTTGGAACGGCGTTTTATTTCAACCCCTTACTTGGACGTTATTAATGCAAAAAAGTTGCTGTTGACATAAACCCGAAGTATTTTATAATTTCTTTCCCATCTTGTTAGGTTACAATTTAACTCAAGGAAAATATTTTTGCAGGCAGCAGCAACGCCGCAGCTTCGCTGTGCCGTACTCTAGACTCATGTCAGCAACTTGAACAGCTCTGACTTGAGCAAATGTTTTCACTAAATTCCTCTAATATTTAGATTCTTCCTAACAAAAATAGCGCACGCACACGCATGAATGTGTATAACGGCTGGTGGCCTGAGAGGTCTTGTTTTCATAGGAAAGATCTCGTCTTGATCTGACCAATTCTGAGTTCCCGTTTGTGAGGTGACAGATATTTGTGCGTGGGTGATCTGTGTCTCTTGGCAAATCAGCTTGTTTTTTTTAAACAGAAATCAGCAACGTAATGTGCAGGTACTGACGCCTACATTTCTAAGAGCTCCTTGAAAGGATGATAGGTCCGTGGCGAAGGCGAATACGCTGTTTTTCTCCTACTGGTCCCATATTAATAAAAAGGGTTTTGTAAGATTTACACTAAACATGAACTTCCTAATGGAAAGTAATGTGAAACGTAGGTCTAACCCTCGTTTATTTAAACATATAAAATCAGGGCGGTACACAATCACAGCTTGTATCATGCCATTTCTGGAAAGAAAAAAATTGTTTTACATTGCCTGTTCCGTGCTTGATACCACAGCGTATATAAGTTTACTGTGACCAAATTGAGTTCTGTAAGTTCTACAGAAACTTTGATGTCAGCTCCCTGAAGATGGCGACGTAATAACTCCGAAACACGTGAAAATTATGTAAAAGTTAGTACAAATAAAATATACAATAGTGAGTTTGTTGGTGTTGGGTAAGTTGGTTAAAGAAAAAGTTTTTGTGTCTTTTCAAAATTTAAAATTATGAAACAGGTGCCTCTTAAATCCCAAAAGCTAGACATATTTTTTTTATACTTTAGACACAAAACTAAACGTTAATTGTAAGATTTCAGGTTCCCATAGCGGTACTGAGTAAGATCGAAATTTACTTGCTGTACTTTTACCCTGAACATGGAGGCGTTATTCCGTACTTCATCAATCGACACAGTTTCGTATCCCGAAGTACGAGTATTTGAACTTTAAAAGCTGATACTATCTTTACTACACGTGTACCTTCTTTATACTGAAACGGCATCCTTTATTTTTTTTTTGACTTGTGTTCAGAATGTCAGTCGGACTGCCGTGAAACGTCCGTCCTGTGAAAGCCGTCAGTGGGGGGTGAAGGGTTAGAGTAACAGAACACCTGCTATCATTACCGTCGCTTCCGGGTTCAAGTTTTGCAGCGCCCTTACTTCCGCACTTAATCTCAGAACACCCTGTGTCTCACAGAACTGAGGAAGAAGTAATGCAGTCAAGTCCGGAAAAATGCATTCACGGCGACACGTTTACAATGACGGATCACATGTCCCCAAAAACAGAGCAGCTATTTTTTTTCTCGTTAACAGAAAGTGAAAAACTGAAGTAATTCTGTCATTGTGCTTGCTGCAAGCTTAGCTCTTATCCCTCTTCTGTTTACAACAAGATACCAGAAAGGGATAAAGGCAAGTATTGCACTGTCTGTCGGAATCCGGTTAAAAGTCCGGAGCGAGTTCGATTCCAAGACATACTGGCCGAAGGAGACAAACACACAGCCGCCAGGCAGAAGAGAATATTTAAACCTACGGAAAGCCGAGTCAATATAAACAGTAGAAAACTTCATAGTAAATGCCTTAATAATTAATACTGTTCATGTACATTTGTTAGTTTAATAAAATCGAGAAAATTGTATTGCAAGCCATATAGAACTCTTGAAAAAATAACAAATTCATAGAACATGTACGTCAAAACATTTTAATGGAATAGGTCGAAATAGAAGGAAGCCTAATTTTATTGGCCACACTTGCGTAGGAACTGCCTTCTAAAACACGTTATTGATGGGAATATAGAGGGAAGGGTAGAAATGACAGGAAGACGAGGAAGAAGATGTCAGCAGCTCGTGGATGACCTTAAGGAAAAGAGAGGATACTGGAAATTGAAAGAGGAAGTACTAGATCGCGCTCTTTGAAGGACTCGCCTTGAAAGAGGCTAGGGACCTGTCGTAACGCAGACTGTAGAATGAATGAAATGAATCTGTTCGGAAGAACTATTAGTGGGGTAGTTCCTAAAAAACATGGAGTGAATGCATGGCCTGTAATATGCTGCGGACACGGAGGGCTTCTTGAACATGCGACAAAATTCGGGTTCCACACTAGCAAAAGTTACTTGACGATTTATGCAAGTGTTGGCGTTTCACTGGCGATTCTGTATTACAAGGTTAGTTACATACGTCAGTAGTAAGTGCGTTGTTTACCGTTCCTTATTAAGTTGTCTCTTAAGCTTTTTATTTAACAAAACGCCTTCCCTTGTATTCGGATACGACAGAAGCGTCACAGAGTCTTCGATATTGATCACATGATCATAAATATGTGGCCCCCCTCGCATATTTTATTGAAGACAGAAATGAGCCTTTGTCAAGCATGGATACCTGGGCGGCAGTACAACTGCGGCTGGCACGTGGTTAGATTGTGCTGACCTACAGCTAAAAACCTCAGGCGGACGACCTGTCGGATGCTCTGGTTTTATGCGTGGTCGAAAGCCACTTTAATAACAGCAAAGATATAAAGAAAATTGACCTTCATTATGAAATACTGCTTAACTCCGTTTTTTTCAAGAAGTTTCTGTGCCTACATATAATTAACTTCCCAAACCACAAATTTTACATAGCAAAATGCACATGTGAGTCCTTCTATGTCAGTTGTTATTAATAGTACAATCAGAGTACGTGGGCCGGGATAGCGTAGTCGGCATAGCGACTCGCTATGGGCTGGACGGTCCGTGGATCAAATCCCGGTGGGGACGAGATTTTCCGTACCCTACCAGAGGGCCCTGAGGCCCACTTAGCCTCCTTACAAGGGGTACAGGGTCTCTTTCCCCGGGGTAAAAAGGCCCGGTCGTGGTCTTGAAGACCCACTCCCCATCTAGAACTATATTTCTACTCCCCGTCTGTGCCTTCATGGCAGGTTATAGGGTGAAATTTACCGTTTTACACTCAGAATACAGGGCAATTAGAATTCGCCGTTATCGAGTCCAGAATCTAAACAAATTTCTCCCGAATGAAAGTTCACAGACTTACCGCTAGGGTAACCTGTGATGTAGGTGCTATAAAAGAACGTCAGTTTTAAAACAAATGCCTGGAACTATAATCTAAGAGAGGCGACCCACGTTGTTCTAAATGCAGATTAGTGTTGACGAAACTGCAACTGCGGCGAAAGAGGCGGAGGAATACAAATAAAACGAAAGATCTCGGAGCAGAGAGCAGTGTTTGCAAACAAGCTCCCATTTGAAACACACTGTAAACTTACTGCAAGGGAACAAAAGCACAGAAAGACCTAGCGAGTAATCGTAGATAGATTACGTCCACAGGGAGGGCTTAGAGCTTGATCCAGACTTTTACAAGAAAAGATTGCAGACGCTAATATTTGTATAGCTGCGTTGTTCCCAAGAGAGGGAGACACAGAAAATGCACTCTAATACTCGTGCCCAACGAAACAAAGAAATTAAGACTACTGTGCAGCGCTACTTGTTCTTTTAACACAAGCAATGTTTGTTACCTGAAAATCATTAACGAAGAGACTATTATAATGGTAAGCGGCAGGTTTTCTGGGAGGTAAACTATTTTTAATATACATTGTCGCATAAAGAGTTTTCCTTTCATTATTTTAGTTCGAAATTGTGGCTTGCATTTTATGAAGCCAGCAAAAATTTAATATCGAAACATGTAAATGTGTTACACATTCTTAAGGAGTTTCGAATTATGTTTTCAACTCCCCTGATCACAGCGTGGTCGTATTTTCACTGGTGTGGACGCACGGAAATATTTCAGCCAGTTCCAGCAAAAAATATATTTTGTCTTCTCCACTCATTGGGTTAACTTTCTCTGTATTCTGTGTTGGTACAGTAGAATAAGTAACAAAAGAGTTCGTGGGAACAAAAATGTGTATAAATCACCCGTAACGAATGCCTGCCGCGTATAGTGACTCTTATAGTAGCATAAAAACTAGACGTTAATGTCGCTTATATCATCTTGAGTGAAGAAAATGAAGCGGTAGGACACGTAAAAAGTATATGGTGGTCTTTAATAATGTTTTTGTCGAGAAAGTTTGTGCACTGTTGTGTAAAATGAGATATGTAGGTTGCGCGTGCAATAATGTAGAAACAGAAACCGCTTTTTAAGAACAGAGCGGAAATTAAAAACATACCAAAGATTTACTGCAAAACAGATTACTGAAGCTACAAAATAAATGTACAAGCCGTAAGTTGTTACTGCTCATGCCGTTGGGGCTTGTAAGTAAAGTACAGCGCCCCCCCCCCCTCCTCCCATGTTTAACCTCGGAAATAGTTAGAGGAAAGTGTTCGACTGCACGTCCCGCGCGCTTTATCCGTGTGCAAAGGAAACCGATACACTTTGAACAGAAAGCTGGGAGAGCTCCAGAGTTGATCTGTGTGCTGGTGGGTAGAGAAATATCTCCCCTGTGCCGGGAATCGAACCACAATTCCTTGGACGTCTAGCCTGTAGCGTAGTCAATACTGTGACTACGCTGTACCGTCTATGACAAAATGAACGTTAACTGAACAGCAAATGTGTTGACAGATATTAAACAAATGCATTAATATACCGTAACGTTCAGGTGTATAAATAATTACATCAGGATTCAGTACACTCTTAAGTTAACATTTGGTGCAATATCTCACGTAATTATTTGCAGTGTAAATGTCACTCATGTTACAGCTTAAATTAACTCATAGCCCGGTAAAGTTCGTATTTTTTTATTTTAAGAAATATAGGGCTGGGACGTCCAGCATGCGGGGCCACCTGCAATTTTTGACAAAAGGTTTTAACCTAATTAGCTACCGTACAAGTACTGTTAGGACAGTGCGTAATGACTACCTGTCTGCCGCTTTTGTGTCACTGCTCAAACGTCCACCCTAGTTATCTAACAATAACAATTGTTAAAAATATATTCCCGCGGCCCGCACACATGGATTTGTGACAATGTGACACGCCATTAAAAAATTGGACATCCCTGCTATCATGTTAAACGCGTAACGGTAGCTAAGGATGGAAACAATGTGATAATATTCTGTCTTACCTTATTATAGCGCAGACAATATTTACACATACAAGAAATAGCTATGTGCGTGGTACAGGCCTTCTTTGGCTTTCGATGTGTGTTGGTTGGTCAGATCTGTTTCATCATCCTGTTCACAACGGTCCGCAGCTTATCTGTGTTATAAGCCATTTCAGTCCCATCCACGCTATCATATTGTGTATCTGTAAGATTCATTTTAATATCATCCTGTCTGCGGCTGTTTTCCAAATGGCCTCGTAAATATTCTAGAGTGGCCAAGTGGTTCTCTCCTGCGTGCTACATGATCCACGAATCTCATTCTCTTACACCGAATTTCCGTAAGTTGCTTTATACGACAGATGTAACTTGTAACTTCTTTATTGGCGCTACTTCATTTTTGCACTCGTCTCTCCTCCATATCCCTTTGCCCTGAGACTTTTCATGGTTATTTTTGTAGCAGTTAGAATTTTTAGGAACGACTTTAAGTTTTTAATGGAATGGAGAGGGAAAATGGAATACAAACTTCAGACTTTGAGGAACAATTTGAGGGTTTTTAAGAAACAAGGAATGTGAGGTTGTGGGCCGAAAGTGACAGTGACGTATTCGAAGTTAATATCTCAGTTGTGGCGTCGAGGGCTGAGTACAATCACGAAATTCTGAATCTGAGCAGTCGGCTAAGACAATCATCTACTAGAACCTCTTTGTAGGGCCTACCAAGCCTTGAAGATGAAGATGCTGATTTCCTCCGAAATTCCGGGGTATATTAAATTACTGGCTACTCTGCCTAACATCCCAGACAACCATAATCTTCAAATTCCACCCTATTGAAACCTCCGATCTTTCACAAAAATTTATTCAACGAACTTATCATCTGAATAGCGTGTATTATCTCGCAAATAAAGTGGATAATTTGGCGGTTAGTGCTGTTTATGATAACTGAGGGAGAGATGCAAGTAAGATGTTCGATTAGTACGCATACTTCTTCACTAATCTGAATCTGATGGAATTATATAGTATTTCGGAATTAAAACTGCGCAGAAAGTTTATTAGCTCAAATCTCCTAGGCGCCTGACTGTCGGCAAAGTAGGTGGACAGTGACGTGGACAGTGGGATGAAAAATCGCAGCCTTCCCTTTTAACTGGCGATTGATTGTTTCTGGATGCGAAGTGGCGTTTGAGGGAACTGGACAAGCAGACGTCAGTTAAACCCAACCAGATGTGAGTAGGCTTCCTCGTACACGCTGTTTATTTATATAATTTAATTTATTTTCTTTGGGATTGAGGGGATTGTAAATCGATTGTGTACAAGCGTATGATTTTTCCCCACCGCTAACTACGCATTGTTAAAATAACATAACATAATGCTTTTCATACACACAATGCTACTTTGTCCCTTTAAATCAAATTGCACGTATTTAAAACCCTGTTTCTGTGTTTGTTTTCTGTTTTCTGATGTATTTACTTCGTGACGTCTCCCTTTTTATTTCACTATTGCTGCACTCCGTATGAACATTAAGCCTTCCATTGGCCGTATAAACTCATCACGATTGGTGGGATGAGGCCTCATACCGCGTTACGGTCCTTCAAAACACCCTGTAGTTCAAGGTCACGTATCTCACATGTGTCGACGTGTTAAGTGGATGAGACGAGGTTTTACAGAGTTCCCCGAAACACAGTGGTTTATTAATTTTTTATTTCTTTTTGACACGAGAAGAAGGACAACGCCCGTGAGTTAAATGGATCCAAATGGGATATATCCTCTTCGGAACTTTGTAGAATTGTATGACACAGTTATCGCAGCTGGGCAGTACTGATTACATGTACCAGGATTCAGCGCTCACGTTCGCAGATGAACCAGTAAGTATACGAACAGTTGATGTCAGCCAAAGTCGCAGATCTTCGCATGGCCCCACAGTTTTCTCTGTCCCCATAGTTGTCAGGCTGTCCGCTTCCCCATTTGCTGTAGCCCGCTGCTTTCAGGCTCTGTCCTAAAGCAATGAACGCAGTAATTTTACAGTTGTGCTGAATGTGTCAGCCGGAGGAGAGGTCAGTTATGGAAAGAAATATTAAATGCAGGGTTTTTTTTATCATGGCGTGTGGTAAGGTAAGTTCCCTTTGGACTCGGTACGACAGAAAGTGGTGCTTAATTAAACACTACACAATGGAAGCAAGTGGAGGTGTAAAGCCATGTATTCTTAAGCTCAGGTTTAAACGAAAGTGAATGATCAACGTTATGCCTCGGCGCTTTAATTATGGTAAAAAGTCCTCTACACGCATAGCCGTGGGGGGTGCCCCAGAACCGGTCTGAACGTTTTCGAGAAAGCAAAATTACTTTGCCCGTGCCAGCAATCGAAATATGGTTTCTCAGTAGCTTAGACCATAATGTAATCTCTTCGCCAGCTGAGCTATCGTGATTCTTTGAATATTGTAGACATCAGGATCCGTTATGAACTTGCTTTATCCAGCGACGCTCGCAGTAATTATGCTAGATCCGTATGTGGTCGAATGATTGGATGATAATAATGAAGAAGAAAGAATGTGGAAGGAAATGACTGCGGCCTAATGTGTTGTTGTTATTATTATTAGTTTTAACTGCAAATGAGTTTGTACACGGTGGCAGTGGTGGTACAATAACACACATCACACAAAATAACACACAACACTCAAACAATAACACAGCACACAAGATTACAAAATCAATAAAGCACGCGGGCGCGCGCGCACACACACACAAAATAAAAACACAAATATTTAAACATTACAATTAACCTAAAGTAGATGAATCAGTATTAATAAAAACTAGGCATGCCGTACAGCAATACAGTCACTGTAATGAGTTACATAACTTCATGAACTGATGCACTCGCATTTCACCATGACCGTCCCCTTCATTCCACTTCAGTACACTTGTGTTACCTACATATTCTCACCCCAATTAACCTCCCTTCACTTCACTTCACTTCACTTCACTTCACTTCACTTCACTCCACTCCACTGCACTCCACTCCACCCCACTCCACTCCACTTCACCTCATTTATCACTTTCCTAACCCTCTTCCTAAAATTACTTTGGTTAGAGGAGAGAGTCCCTAAAGCATCTGCAGGCGGTTGGTTCCAGAGCTGGATCGTCCTATTTACAAAGGAATATTTTCCTATAACTGTCCTTTGCTTTCTGCTTCTAATTTTCAGATCATGATCGACCCTGCTCAGATAGTACGGCCTTTGTAATCCGTCACTTATAGTCCTCCAAGCCCGTTCTCCCATGTACGCTTTGAAGAGAGCACATATGCATGCTATCTTTCTAAGCTGTGCCAAGGTTTCCCAGTTCGAATCGTTCATATGATGTGCAAATTTAGCCGCTTTCTTTTACACCCGGCCTAACGCATTTATCTGTCCCTCCCTGTAAGGATCCTAGCATGCCGCACCATATTCAAGAATCGGACGCGCTAGTGATGTGTAGGCTAAAGTTTTAGTGTTACTGCTTCCCTTTTTGAGAATACGCATTGCAAAATGTAGTGCCTTCCAGGCTTTTTTCGCCGTGTAATTAACTTGATCAGCCCAACTTAAATCGCTGCGTAAAATCATTCCCAAGTATTTACAGCTTCTCGCTTCCATAATTACTTGGTCCCCTGACGAATAATTTAGTGGTTCCATCACTCGAGCTCTCGTGAAACTAACTGCCTTATTTTACTTGGATTAACCCTTTAAAGACCAAGCTTGTTTGTTTTATATAAGGACTCAGTGCGTACCGCGCAGTAAACATTCTCCACCTCGGTTATAAAAACCATTACCTTAATGCCATTTAAGGCAAAAGTTGCTGCTTGTTCTGAGATCCGTACACGACACATAAACTCAATGTGAGCACCACGTACAATTTTTGAATGTTAAACCTGGTGATACTTAAAGTTACCGCTAGGCTATAAAAGGTTAATTTTCATCGAATTTTCAACCGCCCACTCTCCCAATCTGTTAAGATCTATCTGAAAATTTTCTATATCTTTGTTATTTACAATTTTCCTATATACTATACAGCCATCTGAAAAAAGTCTACTAGTTGGCTCAGTGTGTCTCCAAATATCATTTACGTAAGCGAGGAAGAGTACAGGACCCAGTACACACCCTTGCGGTACTCCTGATGTTACTCTGACTTCCTCTGATAGTTGCCCTCCTATTCGAACTCCCTTCTCTGCCTACGGCCCTAAAGGAATTCCCTTACCATACGGCCCTAAAGGAATTCCCTTACCATACGGCCGTAAAGGAATTCCCTTACCATACGGCCCTAAAGGAATTCCCTTACCATACGACTACCCTGGAGTCCACTCCCGGGGCCGCAATCTTCGTAAGCAGCCGCTCGTGGGGAACTAAATCGAGAGCCTTCCAGAAATCTATTACAATAGCGTCTAACCTGCCTCCGTTATCCAGTGCGTCTGCAGTGTCCTGGCAAACCGTGATTACTTGACTTTCACATGAATATCCCGGCCTGAATGCGTGTTGGCCCTCGAATAACCAATCCTTTTTATTCCAGGCTTTCCTCAGGTACGATGCTATAACGTGTTCCATTTGCTTGCAGACCACCGAGGTTAAGCTGACCGGTCTGTAATTTGCGATCAGTGATCGATCTCCCCCTTTGTAAGTAGGAACCACCATGGCTTTTTTCCAGTTACTTGGGATAGTAGCGTTATTAATTGTTATGTCCACTCATCGAGCAAGGTATGGAATCATGGGTTCCCCACCCAGTTTTAGTATTTCGCCAGAAACGCTGTCTGGCCCTATTGATTTGTTTCTACCTAACGCTGCTAACCTTTTCCTAATGATTTTAGTACTAATGGCGAAGGGTTGGCCTGAGTTAGCGCACTGTATTTGCGAGAAGCTACGCTCGCAGCTGAATACCGTACAATATTAGTGATTAAGAGATTTAGCCTTTTCTGCCGAACCAGCAGTGAGCCGTACATTGCCATCTTTGATCGCAGGAATATTTTCCCTATGACCTTTACATACGTACAGAACTCAGTCCAGCACTTACCTTCATTTCTTAATATTGACCTTAAAAATGTTTCCTGTGAATTTTTTTGGCTAATAGCAACTGCTTTGATACTAGTTTCAGTTCCTGTCGGTACTGCTGTCCTAATTTTCTTCTATTATATACTTTTCTGACTTTAACTTTAACCGTTTCACTTCCTTATTGTAGTATTCAGGGTCTGCATAGCACTAATCTGACATTTATCTGAATAAAAACGGCACCTCCCGTTGTCGCTTGAGGTAACATGTACATTGATATCAGTAGCATATTTTTGGTGCTGTTGATAACATGATACTGAACACTTGTCATAAGAGGTTATGGTTACTAATTTAGCACAGCGCAGTGTTCGCGCAATCAAAGGCGAGTACAGCGAGTTCTGAGATTTTCATGGCTCTGACTACGAATGTTCCTGTTGGAATGTGACGCCGTTTAGTCTGGTACATGTCCAACAGATTTTCACAATAGACCCTGATGATGGAGGCAGCCAGTTCCTCCGAAATGTTAGTACACTTCTATCAGGCTGCACGGCGTCACATCCCGTAAGACACATCTTTAAACTTGCCCACAGTTTGTACCTGTCGAACGCTAGGGTCACGAATTGAATCCCCTCGGGGCATGGATTCAGATAGGAATGAATGCCCTCACTTTTTGCGTGTGGCGTTGTGTTGTGTCGTACTGCTGGGGAAGACAAATTTCCTTGGTCCGACCTCCGATTAAACGAGTCCTATCCAAAGTTTACAGAGGGTTGCACAAATCCCGGACGCCAGGTCGCCGTTGCGACTGAATTTTGTACGGTGCCGCCTAGTATTTCCGAGTCCTCGGTATGCCACCCTTTTGGCGCATAGAATTTTTAGGTGGGTCCTAGATTTTTTGAAAATTTATGCACTCCTACTATAAAACATTTATAGTTTCATATTTAATTCTTAATAAAAGTGGCACAAATCCTAACCCATGGAAGCTTAGAAAAGAAAGCTATATTTGTCTTTGTATCAGGAATTGGGAACAATTTAAGCTGGGTGTTGTTCGTTTTAACACGGAAAAACCAGAATATTAATTATAGAAATATGGAATTGATGCGCTTGATTGCTACTGAATGATTTCTGACAGCGTATTTGCCTAATTAATTTTCAAATAAATTGGGTTATATTACAAACTCATGTTGGTAATAACATTATTAACACTTACCATGAACTGTAACGTATTGGCCCTCTAAGAAGAAGTCATGGAATCCTATGTGGAAAGCATGAACAGATGGATATGCTGCCACAATTTCCCTGGCCACATTAGCTTCTGCTTCCGAGTTTATGATTAGAAGATGAGTCCCATCATCTTCGCAGCGCTGCCAACTTTGACCCCATTGCAAAGAAATGTTATACACTTTATAATAACCCATGCCACTGTATAACTTGTAACCTTTGGCTAACAGATTTAACACCCATTCTTTCTCAGTAATTTCCGTCTTCTGAAGAACAATGTCACAGTACTTGTATTTCTCGTGGTCACTGTCATTACCACCATTCGTGTTCTGAGTCATACATGCGGACGTCAGTATACAGACTGTTGTCAGTACAGTCCAGTTGATTGCCTTCATGTTGACACCTGCAGCGGGAAGGACCACCATTATGTCACACTAGAACACAGCCGGTTGAAATTTCGACAGGAAGGTGCTGACGTTCTAAAAATAATTTGTTCAAGTTGAAGCATAAATTATATTAACCCTTTAAAGACGAAGCGTATCTGTTTTATACAAGGATTCAGTGCGTACCGCTGTGTAAACACTCTCCACGTCGGTTATAAAAACCAATCTGTTAATGTTTTATGAGGCAAAAGTCGCTGTTTGTTCTGAGATCCGTACAAAACACATAAACGCAATGTGGGCACCACGTAGAATTTTTTAATGTTAAACCTGGCGGTACGTAAAGTTACCGCTAGGCTTTAAAAGGTTAAGGAAACCGTTTCAGTAAGACAACGACACCTTTTGCATATACAGATATACTTTGTTAAAAATACCGAAACTGATTAATAATTTTGTTCAAATGTGCTATCTTCTGGGATATTACGTAGCTTCGAGTGGTAATCCGTGGCAAGAAGTCTCAAGTCTTCTTGACTCTTGAAGATGGGACCAATACGTTGTCCCGAGACGTCGGTAAAGGATTACCACTCGACGCTGCGTAATACCCCAGAAGAGCGCAAATCTCATCAACACTGCGGCGGAAGCCTGAAGTAACAATTTTGTTTCATTGGATAAAAGTATATGATCTAGAACTGTGTGTATTGTAAATGTAAAACACCTGTTGTCAGTCTCATCAAAAGCCTCCAACACGTTTTCGGTGCAGTTTAATAGCTCAATTGCCCTTAAGTACTCAAATAGCCTAATGAAAAAGAATTCTGAAACACTGTAATGAAATGCTTTGTTAATTACAGGTGGGTCGTATATATTCGTAGTATATACATCAATGCCTTATATCGCTCAGGCTCCATCTTGACGTGATTTATCCTTGTTGTGTTTTCAATATCAGCATGAAACTAACTTCCACTCCGAAAAACACAGCACGTGTAATATTTGGCAGAGTGGATGCTGGTTTTATTGCGGTCAAGCCACTGCTGTGACCATGAAAGCCCCTTACTGTGACGCACCGGTGTGTATTTCCTGGCAAAGCGAGGGTATTTATTACATAAGGGATGTTATATCGGACCTATCTGCCTATTCTGATCTTCGACAGTTCGTCAGAAAATAAGTTCACAATTCATATACTCGTGATTGTATTCTTTAATTGTCACATTTAAAACGAATCTCTCAGATTAATTTCAATGGTGCCCCACTAATTTTCGGTAATTTAGGCGTTTATCGCATCGTTTAGCGAAATTCCGTATTACCCATTTATAAGAAACCATGTGTTATGTTACACGCGCTGGTGACACAATTTTTCCCATTCGCAATCTTCTTTAAATTTGCGGCCGTCAGTATTTTCCTTCAGCACTCGAAACGAATGATGATTGCCCGACGACGAATTCCCCTGGTATGATCTGCACGCCATATAAACTTATATGTTGATAGACCCCTCGTAAAATAACAACATGAAGTGCGTTCTTCCGTTTTCTTTAGCTTTCCTTTCCATAATGACAGTCAGTAAACTCCTTTGGCTAAGCACGTGAAATTTGGCAAGGGAGCAGCTCTTACACACAGCCACACCTACGCATTTTATAGGAAATATTGATTGGAATTCAGCAATTAGAACTGTGACGTCGATGTGAATATTTTACGTTATATCCGAATAATTTGACTTGAATCGGTACTAATTAGGTATTAAATTCTTCACACACCAAAGGAACAGGAATAATTACATTAGTATAGTCTGTGCGTAGGCTAAAATCCATGCAACAGGAAAGTGGGCTTTGTGAATTTTGTCGTCATTAACAGAAGCCTTCGACTCTCCCCTCTAATGAACCAGATGAATCATGTCGACACCGTTCTGTCATGTCTGTTTTTGATCCATTTAATATTGACTGTACTATCCATGTCTAGATCTTCCAAGTGGTCTTTTCCATTCAAGCATTGCAGCCGATGTTGTATACGCACTTTTTTTTCTTCCAAGCACGCTGTATGTCTTGCGCATTTAGTCGTAATGAATTTGATTTTCTTAACAATATTTGTTGAAAAACGACAATTCTGTTTCTTTTCATTATGGAACTTTGTCATTATTCCAAACCTTATCCCATTTTGGTACACACATTCTGCACAGCCTGTTCCTACAGACCATAAAACTTTGTTACTCCTTTAACAAGAGACGCCAGGTTCAACGCCAATTTAAATTTTATCATTATCGTTTCAACATTCTCTACATTCTCGATAACAGAGAGGAAGAAGATATTCTGACTTAACGACAGGAAGTTTTGGCCAATATCAACTGGCAGTTCAGATTTTACTGCCCTTTCCAAACATTTGACGGATTAGCCCTTTGGCGCCACAGTTAAATTCTCAGTGAAATTTTCAAAACTCCACATTTAAATACCAGATTTAATTTTTTCGTGCAAGCTCTTACAAAAAAATCAAATGAAGAGCAAAAACTCCAAACAGGACTCTACTGTAATGGCCATAATTGGCTGACACATATGCTGCGTCGTTAGGAATTGAACCCAGCACCCTATGACGCAGCGTTTGCGTCGTTCGGCACCAAAGAATCAACATTTTTCCCAGAAAAATGACTCCTTAATGAGCTACTTTTCATAGCTCCTGTCTTTTACCAGTAATGACAGAACAGCCACACCAGTTACATTTAATGCTTCGTTAAGCTTCGTGTGCAGTTTGGATTCTTGTGTGGTTAGTTTCTTATCAAGTAGAAACGCATTACGAGACCATTGAAAACAAATCGTATAAAAATTTCAGCCTCTATTTCACAGGGAACACAGCCCCTTGCCAATAGAAGAGCCAATCAATTAATATAGTTCAGGGAAGTAATCGATGTTTATTGCAAGACTCATACGAAACCCACAAATCCACTGTGTGGCAAAATGCAGATATCCTTACTCTTACCGTACGTGGTGCACGGTTCTACTGGGTGTTAAGTGGTTAAGCCTTATATCTCCGGTAGTTTACAGGTTTCCATTTCTTAAATCTAAAATCAGGAAACACCGTACTTCGTCTAGCTTACCCAAGTTAGTCGCAGAAAGCAAAGCTTGCAGGTGATGAAGCCTGTCTGTTGGACTGCTGGTTCTCATCTGCTACATGTAAGATCAACCTCCGGTCTTGGGACCCTGTGTGCGGTAGCCTGCTGCTGCCGGACCAGTGTTGCTTCACACTTCCTCTTGGCTAAAGTGATAAAGACGTTAAGTAATTAAAGTTACTAGCTTCCGCGTTACTCCACAATACGTCACTACTTAAAACCGTTTGCGAGCAGCTGAAAGATATCGCATTTTACATTTTTACTCATGTGAGATTCTTCAAAAAGGAAACGCGTCCGTTTGGTCACCTGTCTTGAGTAGTCAAATGAGGATGCAGGTTCAAGCCTTCTAGATTATGACTCCATGTAGACGGCATGCAGTTTCTGAAGTTTCCGAGGAACTTCCCTGCGTCCATGTTCAGAGTAATCCGAGAAAATCTGAAAATGGAGAGAGAAAATATCTCCAAATTGTCCGCAAATATATACCAATCTACACGACATCATTTCTTTAAGACTTGACTCTTCAAATTCCACAGTTTTTCAAAAAAACACCGCTCTAATTTTACTTACGTCTGGGACTCGGAAATTGTCTCTTCATTTCCGGTTCTCTTATCGAGTTTTGTGTTTATTGCATTTCCCCCCTTTTTCCACCAGTTTCACTTGAGAGTTAATCTATGTCTTAGTAACGGATAAGAGTGCGGACTGTGAGGTTTTTGATTACATATTTTAAAGTTACCGCAGCGGTATAACTGAAGATTCTGTTGTTCTTGGATATGACCCTGCGGCAACGGTAATCGAATCTCGAAGAATACTTTAGGACCTATCCACCCTTGAAGATGAGAACGCCACGTTTCTTCGAAGTGTTGGCATTCAATAACTCACTGACGCCACCTCACATCCCAGAAGAGCGGAATCATTAAATTCCTCATTTGGCACCTTGGTCAAGTCCGCCTTCCCTCAAAATGATGACAGATCTCCACGGAAAAGATTTGCAGTCACTCACTGGTAAAGGATTCCCACGTCTTTGGTGCCTGTCAAAGATTTATTGGTTTGCTCAGAAAATTATGTATATATGTGGTGCACCTGGTGACGCTTCAGAATAAGTCGAAATGTGTAGCCCTTTCTGTATTCTTTCTGCTTTCCATTAATCAGTAAAAGTGCTGTGTCACGGAAATATGTCGTATTTCAGTTTAATATTCCACATTTATCGATGTGTGGATCTCTCAGGTCATAAACTTTTCTCAAGTTCTCTGACTTAAGATGTTTTACACGGTCTCATCTCTGCAGTACGTGTTGCATACCCTGCTCATCTTCTAGACTCCATAACCCTAATACTATACTGCGAACAGTACGAAATGTACAGCTCCCCATTATAACTTTTTCCCCATCCTCCTCCTCCTCCTCTTACTTTCTCTCCCTTGGATGCTAGTATATTCAGTAACACAGTGGCAGTTAAATTCCTCTCTGCTAAGTTTGTGGACGCAACCGTGTAATATGGTATGTGTTTTATTTTAATTGTAATGGGTTTCTATAGCAAATTGTGTTAGGTCATTTCTCTCAATTAATCTGCGCTTAGTTGTTAATGTAAATAAACCGAAGTAATTTTATTGCATTAAAATTAAATGACCAGATTTATAGTGTCAGATGGAAGCACTTCTGTTGCATTGCTGCGGGTAATATGTAAGAATCCGTGCTTTGTGCATAGACAAGATTCCTGCTTTCATTCAGTACTATAGGAAAAGTAAAGGAATCCCATTACAGGCCTGGACAGTTCCTTAGGGTTCCAGGAGGTTGACGTTCCCAGGTTTTTAGACAATTGGCACATGAAGGTGGTAAGGTGGTCAGCTGTATGCACCGGCCGCCTTTACACCCAGGAAGTATTCCTCCTACCCATTTCTGTTAGAGGCTGAGTCGACCCCAGGGCCATAGTGCGGCAGGAAGGTTACGTCAATGAAAAATTCCAATTATGCCATCGGGAATCGAACCCGCGACCTTCCGCTATGTAGTGCAGTGCCTCAACCAACTGTGCCACTGCGTGCCTCCCATTCAGTACTGGAATCGAACCCGCGACCTTCCGGTTTGTAGTGCAACGCTTCAACCAACGGCGCCACCGCGTGCCTCCCATGCAGTACTGGAATCGAACCCGCGACCTTCCGGTATGTAGTGCAGTGCCTCAACCAACGGCGCCACCGCGTGCCTCCCATGCAGTACTATAGGGAAGTTATTACACGTCTGAACGTTAAACAGGTCTGATATCTGCCACAGAAGAACGCACTGAATTATCAGAATTTCTATTTATTTAACGGTGGGAAGTTTTAATCTCTCTCTCCCATTCTGTCATTTAATCCTGCGCATAAGGAACACAAATTTACATATCTAACGGGCATTTGTGTCGTCAGGCCCAACCCAGACAACGTATCTGATCTATTTTTAGGTCTTTGCGTTTCCTGGCTGTTTGTCACTTGCTCTGTCAAATGTAGACTTTTATCAGAGGATGCGTTCCATTACTGCGACTTCAGTGCGCACGTCTCTCATTAAGAAGCCAATTTCAGTCGACACGACTTTATCCGGTGATACATACTTCCAACTGAGTGGATCATGTTCCGTCTTAACAAGGGATAGTCACCGGTTTAGTCAATAAGGTAATCACTTTCATAGAACCGGAAATTTCATTACCGTGTTCGCGTGATCCCTCTGCTGGACACTGTTCTTAGCCAGATGAATCCAACAAATAACCTCCCACCCCGTTTTCGTAAGATTTATTTGAGTATTATCCTCCCCTTCTAGATTTGGTTTTCCAGCTTGTTTCTTCCCTTACCAAAATTGTGTATATAAATGCTGGACTATTACTACTCTAGGCCACGGCCACTTCCACGTCCGTTCCGAGTTTGGAACTTCCTTAAGCCTAGGCGCGCACTGGCAACTAAACTGTTGCAGTGATAGAAAAGTTGCTGGTGGTGGCACAGTGAACGCGCGCTCACTGCAACTAAAAAGTTGCTTGTACGAGCAACTTTTTTCTCTCAGTACGTAACGGACCTCACAGAGACAGCATGTGTATGTGCTCTTCTCCTTAGAATAAGGAAAGTTCAACGCAAAAAGCGACACTGGGTACATCCAATAGTCAGTAAAAGACTTTTAAACGGGCAGTTTTATAAATTGTGTGAGGATTTAAGAAACTGTCGAGGAAAATTTTTCAACTACTTCAGGATGAGTATAGAAAGTTTTGATAAATTGCTAGTGCTTGTCGGGCCACGAATTACTCACGAAAATACTCAACTACGGCTGTCTGTGCCACCGCAAGGGAGACTGGCAGTAACACTGAGGTAAGAAAATATTTGTTTTCGCATATTCCTCTGTTTCATTCGGTTTTTTGTAAGATATACATAAAATAGATGTGACAACTCCAGAAAATGAGTACTTTAATGTAAATAGACAATAATAAATTCAGGTTTATTAATTCTAAGCTACACTGTATTCACAAACAAGTTACTATGCATGTACTTATGCTTATGTGTAGACTTGGACTTCTTCTGTATTCAGTAACCACATTAATCACGTGCTGTTCATCCAAGAGACAGGACAGAAGACATATCACTACTCCCATCTTCACCTACGAGGACAGGTGCGTTGGTGGAGATAGGAGAGGGACTAGTGTGAGGACACTGAGGGAGGACAGTTGTGGAAGTTCGTGGCCGCTGAGGATCGACTGGGTAACTGGACAAGTACCTGGAGAGAATTTCTGAATTCGGCATAGAAGGTCCTGGTTGAGGATTTAGTGGATTGGTTTCAAAATGTGATGTGTTTGGAGGGATATTGCTTGCGTTTGAAAATGAAGGTAACGAGTAAGATGAATACGTATGCATATTGTGAGAGTTTGATGTGTCGCATGATTTTTAGAATTTCCATGCGAGCCAAAAACTTTTGTTCATCGTTAAATTGCCTGAATGACGGGAGTAATGATAACAGGAAGCACCTGTCTTCATCTATATCCGTATCTTCTTTTTTCTTTTCCCGCAAAATCTGCAACAGCGATTCCTCGTAAGACATTTTTGTTCGTTTCCTTTGACGAACAATCCGAGGCACTTCCTTTCCTTCTTCGCGTGATGTGTCCTCGTCCTCCTCATTTCCATTGCTTGGAGTGCGTAAGTTACTATGTGTTGTTCGGTCTTCTACGTGAGGTAGGAGAAATAGGAGTTGATCGAAGTAGAGGTACTTCCGCCGTTTTCTTCTTCCCTCTCCAGATGGCACATTTTTCTGCGCATCCTACTCTCTTTTAAAACATTTTCTACGATTCTTCCACCTCGCTTGAATTTCCTTTCCTAAAACAACTGGAAAGTTTACTACTATCCGTTTTTGTCAATTTAATTCTTTTATATTAATTTTTCAAATAGATATCACTTTTAATCATAAATAATTACGCTGTTTACAGGTCCCTCGCGACGGGTAACAGTTTCGCTTCCCTACATTATGAGTACCCCCTCGGTGCTACTACTGTACGTGAAATTGTCAGAGATACCTGTCACGCGATATGGGAATGTCTGAAACAGGTCTGTATGCCAGCTAGAGACGAAAATGACTGGATACGCACAGCAAATGAATTCTACGAGAGAACAAATTTTCCGAACTGCATAGGAGCTCTTGACGGAAAGCATATTACGATGAAGAAGCCTAATGACAGTGGATCCCACCTTTTCAATTACAAGAACTTCTTCTCAACGGTCCTCATGGCTGTGGCAGATGCAGACTATTGTTTCATATCAGTAGAAGTTGCTCCAACTTCTACGGTTCGTCGAGTGATTCTAATGTGTTTAAAAATTCGACATTTGGAAAATTACTGGAGAGCAACAAACTGAATATTTCAGACCCCAGAGTTCTGCCCAGTGATGCAGAAGGACTGTCCATGCCATTTGTGCTTGTAGGAGACGAGGGGTTCGCCTTATCAGAACACGTGCTACGGCCGTATCCCAACAAAAATTTAACACGTTTGAAGCGTATATGTAACTACAGGTTGTCAAGAGCACGAATGATAGTGGAATGCACCTTTGGAATTCTGGCTAGTAAATGGAGGATTTTCCGTAGACCGATTGATGTAAAACCTGAATTTTGTGATTGCATCATTCAAGCTTGTTGCGTTCTGCACAATTATGTACGGAAAAATGATGGCAATCAGTTTGACGACACTTTGTATGAATGTCCCCTAGAAAGTGTACAACCTGTTGGCACACGGGGCAGCGTTAGAAGCATTGCTGTAAGAGACTATTTCGCCAAGTATTTCACTTCGCCACAAGGGTCAATTCCCTGGCAGTATGGTAAAATGTAACATTTGTTTCTTGTCAGTACGAGTGTTTCTTTCATGGAAATAAATGATTTCTTCCATAAAAGACTTTGTCTTATTTAATTAAAATTTTCCCTCCGTTTTGTTTTCAAACCTTGATTGCAGGTGTAACAGTTCCGTGAGTGCAAAAACACTGGGAGCCGGCTGGTATTTTTTTTATATTTGACGTTGCCCACATTTCTATGGGCATGTACAATGTGTTCACTTTGATCTGACTGTACTTGGTTGAGCCGAAACTTCAAGAAGAGTCCGGGTAAAGCCACTTGCCATCTGTTAACTTTCACGAAACTCAACTCGACCTGTAATTCTACCTCAGCAATAATCTACAAGCATAGAAGGAAACAGTAAAATTAATATACCTTTTGCTGATTTCTTTTCAGTGGGAAGCTCGCTCCAGTTTGTGACGACTGACTCGCAAATTTCATTCCAGAGTCTCTCTTTCAGATTCCTGTCGCCGTAGTCTTTCATATTTTTTTATACAGAGTTGGTCTTCTCTCCACCTCCAGTATGAACTTCTCCACGTCTTCGAAGAGAGACATAGCCGCGTAACAAGGGTTGTGCACTTTACAGCAGAGAGCAAGCAACTGTCTAGTTGCCAGTGCGCGCGGACAGGCTGAAACATGTTCGTCCTATTTTTACGGGCAACAATTCCGTTGCCTCGAGAATGGGTCAGGATGTAACTTTTAAGTTGCCGCAACAGAAAAGTTGCCCGTGCGCGCGCTCTCGTATAAAGCAATGTTCTCCATCCAGGCAACTAAATAGTTGAGCAACAAAAGTTGCCAGTGTGCGCGGGGTCTAACACTGACGCTGATAGACATGCGCAGTTAAAATGAATAAATGAATAACTAAGAAACAAAGTACCACGTGTTCTGTCAGGAATACTTTATATTTTGAACACCTCAAGTAGGCCTAGCTTGAATCTTTTGTTCTTCGTGATGCTGTGTGAATATTAGTGTGGCAACAGAGTCTTGCTGCCCTGTCGAAAGCCATGTGGACATACGACAGAATCGGCTAGTGTTGAAACAGAACCTGTATGTGTTATAACACGTGACTGTCGTTCTCAGAAACTGGTTACGTGAATTGTACGCACTGGCGAATAATTGACTAGTTTCTATTATTCTTAAATTCTAAACATCAAACGTAATATGTTTTGTCTAGAAGTGTACGTTTTCGGGCACCCTGTCATCCACAAATCATGGCATGGATTACACTGTATGAACTATGAACTCCTATTTTTACATTAGTTGTAGTAGTTATAAACGATACATGTGTGCGTGTTATTTGAGTTTGTTCTTAATACGTTATCAAAACAAAAAAAACAAAGGTTAGGTTCTCGCTCTGGTGAGACGTTACGCGGCGTGTGTTGGCAGCTATTTACCTACGGTTTGGCACAAGCTGCCTCTTCCATCTTCAATGAATAGGCATTCCAGTCTGCTTTGGACTGCTTTAGCCTTGAAGATATATCTGATATGTTGTTCCGAAACGTCGGTGATCAAATACCAACCTACACAGCGTAATATCCCGAAAGAGCGAGGCCTTTAGCTGCACGCGGCTGAAGCCTGAAATCTCGCAAATAAAAGTTTATTTTTAGTAGTTTATCTAGGAACAGAATAGAAACATTGCTAAATAAAAATGGAATTTTTAATGTTTCTCTGGAACAGTAAATTTCTGGACTGTCCTGGTGTCACGGTTTATTAACGGTTGGCTCCAGCGCTGGGGGAAATATAATTTCAGGAGTACTTGCTAAATCGCCCGTATTTGGCTCTGTTATCCGTTTAAACCTTGGTGTCGCACCTCTTTTACTTTTAAAATTACACAGTGCTAGGAAGCAGTGTCAGGTTTGTGCTGTTCTGTCAGGCTTACTCTTACAAAGCCCGCATTTGCCGGTTGATGTAGCTGTGAAAAGGCAGGTACTTACAAGTTCGTCGTAATTGTCCTATAATTCCGTTGTTGTTGACAATTATAACAGAATTACGGGTTTGTTACACAAAAAGGAGCTCTTAGTTTTGCTGCTTAGTTTCATTTTGTGTTCCATAATATTCTTACAATAAACAGCCATTATTTCCCCATACAGCGTCTACTACTCGGTTTTTCTAAAGGATGTAGTTTGTGTTTTCTGTGAGGCAGATTCTGAGCATTTTGTCTGTAACAGAAGCCCCAAAGAAAGGTGTGAAGCAGTAAACTATGACAATAGATCTGTCTGAAAAGCAGTCACTGACATTGTTCTGCATATAAGTACTTAACAAGAAAAAGACTTCCATAATTCTTTGTTTTTTGGTGTTATCCTTGCAGTGTTCCGTAATTTATCCCGTGTATTTTTTCTTCTATTCCTTCGTCCTCTTTGCTGCTTTTTTTTAATTATTTTATGAATTTCTTTATCGTTTACTTTCTGTTTCTGTCCTTTTATTTTTTGTACATTTATGCATACTGTATGTACGTACATGTGTATATAAGTAAGTGTGCCCGTATGTATGTAATGTATATACATATGTACGTACGTATGTGTGTATGTATGTATGTATGTATGTATGTATGTATGTATGTATGTATGTATGTGTAGGTATGTGTGTATGTATGTATGTATGTATGTACGTATATATGTGTGTGTATGTATGTATGTGCGTGTGTATATATGTATGTATGTGTGTGTGTATGCATGTATGTGTGTGTGTGTGTGTATGTATGTATGTATGTATGTGTGTATGTATGTACGTATGTATGTATGTATGTATGTATGTACGTATGTATGTATGTATGTATGTATGTATGTGTGTGTATGTATGTATGTATGTATGTATGTGTGTGTGTATGTATGTATGTGTGTGTATGTATGTGTGTGTTTATGCATGTATGTCTGTATGTATGTATGTATGTATGTATGTATGTATGTATGTATGTATGTATGTATGTATGTATGTATGTGTGTATGTGTGTACGTATGTATGTGTGTATGTATGTACCTATGTATGTATGTATGTATGTATTATGTATGTGTGTGTGTGTATGTATGTATGTATGTATGTATGTGTATGTATGTATGTACGTATGTATGTACGTCGCACACCTAACATAAGACGGTGACAAATAACAGAAGGTCTTGTTGCACTATATAAAGGCCGAAATTGCTTTCCAACACAGTGCAATAGAGATACATTGGTGCTACTGTCGTTATAGAAATCAGTTCTGTCCCTAGCTATTATTCGTACATATGCAGGCATACAAAGTGCGACATTAACGCAGCTGTCCTGCCTTCATATCCTAGTTGCACGACTTGGCTGTGACTGTTATTGTCGTTAGACATCAGTACAACCTTGAACTGGAATCAGCGTGTAGTCTGAACAGAATGATACAGGCAGTTTTACGCGGGCAGTGTGCATCTGTACAAAGGCGTTAAGTACTCACGCAGCGTCGCTTTCTGTTGTATGTTGCTTTAGCTACTGCAGGCTTCCACGGATTGTTAGTGGCCCTGTAATAAATTTACCGCTGAGTCATTCACGTACCCTAACACATGCACACAATAAAATTATACGTTATATATAAACTTGAACCCTACTACATGTTTCAGCGACAAACCGCCATCCTCAGGGAGACGTCAGTACAAAGGAATATATAGTATTAATACAGCAATTTGTATTGATGTCTCCCTGAGAATGGCGATGTGTTGCTGAAACATGTAGGAGGGTTGAAGTCTACTTTTATAACTCATAATTTTACTGTGTGCAGTTGTTGGTGTAAGTAAATGCTTACAAATAAAAACACATAAAGTAACATACCGTCAGACACAACACCACTTACATTGCTTATTAGTACATTACATGTACGACGTGTTTCGGTTCGTACTGAATTACCATCGGGTAAAATGTACGGAACAATAAAACACAAACCTTCGTGTATGTTATATAAGTGTTATGTAATATACATGAATGTTTGTGTTTTATTGGTCTGTACATGTTACCCGACGGTAATTCAGTACGAATCGAAACATGTCGTACATGTAATGTATTAATATGTAACAGACGTGGTGCTGTGTCTGAGGGTCTGTTATTGTATGTGTTTCGTTTATATGTAGACACAACGGGATGACCCAACACAAGATTTAAATGATAACAAGCACAATTCATGGAATGAACAATATTAAATTCACTGTTCAGTGTCTGTATTTGGATGTTGTTACGATATTATTTTTGCATCTGCACACTCAGTTAGTAATGACGTGACAAAACTAACAATATTAATTTGGTTATAATGGAATTTTATGTATTTTAAACAGTTTCCACAAACGCAAAAGGTACGTGATATAATACTAAATGTATAATATCGTAGCTGCGTTGGTTCTTCCGGATACCAGAATAGTGTTTTAGACTTCCGGTTATCATGGCATTGACTACAAACACAGCCATTTCCTGTTTTGCAGTCTGGTAGATGTGCACTGACATTTATAAGAAATGAGGGCACGTGCCTACATGGCGTCGTACCCTAGAAAAAAATTATTTTCAGAATAGCGACTATTAGACCACGCCAAAATTTTAAAACTACTACAAAATGAAATAAGTTGGAGTGTATTCAGAATTTGAATTTATTTGGTAATTAAAGCATTGGAAATTTTTTTTTTGTTTAAAGAAAAATTTCAAGGTGGGATGATGGTCCCTAAAGGGGTGGGGCAGGTGGATGAAAGTAGGGGAATGGTCTAGAATAGAGAGGTTGTTTATGAGAACAGCGTCACTTCCAAGTACATGGCTGTTTCATAGGATCGTTGCCCCGAGGCAAGACTCGCAATTTTAATTAAAGGAAATGTGATCGTCACATAAGTTGACAATACTCTTTAAGCTCCACGAAGTAACAAAGCCGAAACCTTGCAAGCAATATGATTCACTGTAGGAGAATATTAAGCGAAGTAGGAGAATATATCTGGAATGTAGACCAGCGGCTTACACTCTCATTGAATAGGACACTGGGTTGACCCCAGAGCTTGTCAGGTGGCTGTCTCTGCCGGGATTCCAACAACGAATCCTCAGATTCCGTGTCTTAGCCTAGTCACTACACCGGTTGCCTGTCCTTAAAAGGCGTGGATGGTATGGTACTGTGTAATGAATGGTTATGTCACGTGAATATCTAGTGTGAACAGGCTTGGTTGTGAAGAAATACGAGGGGACAAGACCGCTGTCCCTTCTAAACTCCTGGTTCGTGTTTAAAATTTCCGCAGTTTATTCCGAACTACAGAGTTCCTAAGCTGTACACACAGTACGTTCACTATATAATCAATGTCATTTCATCCGAATTAGTTCGGTCGCAAGGGAGATCTTCCTTTCTAGGAAATAAAGAAACTTTTCCAACGGGCTTATCTTAATCAGTTGAAAACGTTAGACCAGTAGCAAAACATCATGTTCTATAGGGTTTTAAGATATAAACTTTGGACTTCTAATCTCAAGTAGCAATTCGCTGAAATTAGAATATTGTGAAGTCAATTTTACGGTTGAAGGTGCAGAGATGAAAAGGCCACCTCCTCAGATTGTAATATAATTGCGAGACTTGAGGTCCCATCAGCGATGTTACTGAATATTAAAATCTTCTAAGAAGTTACACCTTGTCGACTCGTAAATAGTTAAGGCTGTTTTGAAAGGTCGTAATGCGTTTGTCCTAAGGGTCAAGCAACCGAAGAAAACTCTTGGTGTGAAAAGGTTTTGGACTGTTTGACTGTGAAGATGAAGGCACTACGATCATTTCAGACGTCGACAAGTACAGCAGGATTAATGCCACGAATTATTTAGCTTCAGGTGCAGGTAACGTTAGCGAACTTAAGCTAATGTCACAAGTCGGGAAGGGCGTGTCAGTTTTCGTCCGCGGTTGATCCCTTACCGTTCGGGTCGAAAAAGGTCATATCCGTTTTCGTCCACGACCAACAGGTCCGCGGTTCATAACTCGTACATGAGCATAAGGCAGGTGCGAAAGACATTTGTTTTGTGGTGGCAGAAGATTGTTTGAAATAAAGTTGACGTAATTTAATGAACAATCCTGTAGTAAGACAATGTTACGAAATAATATAAACATTTGTATCAAGCAGTGTAGCCTTATGTTATATTGTATATGCCCTGCATTTATCATAATTCTAGTATCAACCAACAAATGCGCAAGATTATTGACATATATAAAATGCATTTGAGACCCCTATATACGCTTCAGCAAAACAGTTGCCGTCTTCAGGGGGTTTTTAGCAGAGACATACGAGAACGTTTTGCATCCAGGTACGTATGTAGTATGGTTATCAACCATACTTTTTACATCCAAGTATACATTTGTATAGATTACTTGTAGTTCCCTGCTAAAAACCCCTGAAGATGGCAACTCGTTTGCTGAAAGTTATGTAGGGGTCTCAAATAAATTTTACATACGTCAATAATTTTGTGCGTTTGTTGGTTGATATTAGACTAACGCGCAGCCTTAGTTTAATGAAATTCTTAAAGAAGTGTACTTACAGCAAGGACTAAAATGCAAGGTGGGGTGGAGTTCAGTCGCCATTTTGACATACCTAGTATGATGGCGAGCCCAGAAAGAAGATTGAACTAATTGTGATACAGCGTTTAGCTAGGGACGCCATTTTGTAGACATGCGTGTGGCGTAGAGACTTTTGCAAAAATACGACTCTGTGATACGAACGCAACAGATATTCAGACGCCATTTTAGCATTGAGAGACACGGAACAGTTCCTGATTACAGTACTATTAAGAACTGGGTCCAACACCGGAAAACATTGAAAGAGTACGAGCTGCTGTCGGTCGTAGCCCCAGACGAGGAGCACACTTTGTCCGTACTCACATCACGTCACTTTTTCTGTATGTGTAACTCACTTTAGAAACAAATTCAAACCTAGAAATTTCTCCTGTTTCATATTTTTTAATCACATCTACCAATCCCTTAGCAACGTGTCTTATTTTGTTGGTCACTGTAGCACGCAAATTAACACTGCGTAATTTTACGTAGCCTCTAAATCATACTTTGGCATTCCTTTAACTTCATTATGAAGAAATTTATGTGGGCGTGAGGATGATAGAAGTATTTATTTAAGTGTGAGTGAAAAGACACACAGGCTTTCGTTGTTAGCTGCAGACTACTGCTGCGAGACGCAAAAAGCGTGGGTGGGAACACAGCCCCAGAGTCGATGTAGTTTTCTGTCAGATATTCTGCGAATTGTTGATATTGTTCTTCTTTTGACATCGTGACGATGAAGTCTTCGACAAAGCAGCCGCCTACTTCTTCTGGATTGAGAAAAACGAAACCAAATATATGGTTTAACAATTTCCCCTCTTCAGAGTTGCCTTGATTAGACTCACTAGATAGTACCAACTGCTGGATCGCATCATCCTGACAAAATCTCCAGTTTGTTAGGTACGTATTACGATATTGCAGTGCTGTCTTTGGCGCCCAGACCGGGAAATGAAGTGGTGATGTCAGAACACCGACGACACCGTGCATGAACAAGTGAAGGACCAGCTGGTCCACTTGCTATGTGCATATCGCTCTCAGAATAAGAACACTAACAGCTGCAAACTGTGTGCAAAAAAAATAAAAAAAGGAACAGCATGTTGATCGAAACTAATTGGCTAAACATGTTGGTAGTTAGGGGTGAAAACAAAAGTTATGTCATTGAAGCTCACCACGTATGATTTGGCAACCGCATACCCGGCCACCTTGGTATCGTTTTTATTGACGGGGAAATTGTTTTCCGTTGCGCGACAGCCCCCAGTAGGCCAGGGCCTCCCCATTATCGAGGCTTCACGATCACACTCAGACACACCACACTCCGTAGGACTCCTCGTGGCGAGTGATCACACCTACGCAGAGACCTCTATCTGACAACACACAATACTGACAAGAGACAGACATCCATGTCCCCGGCGGCATTCGAACCCACAACCCCAGCAAGCGAGCGGCCGCAAACCCGCACCTTAGACCGTGCGGCCGCTGGGATCGGCATAGTTGATGGGGATGCAAACGTGAACAATAGCCGTGGACTCAAACAGATGTACCCTTAGAGGGTTTAAGAGCTACTTGCTTTTCTCGTGGACGAGAACGGATATGATTTTATAGCCTTCGATTGACCGTGGACGAAAACTTGACAACCCGGTCGGCAGAGCGCGCGGTCATGTGTGTAGATCAGTGTGTTTCTGCCGTCACAGCGGCGGCGGTTCCAGTAGTCATACGCGTACGTAGCAGTTGCAGTCGCGTTAGTGCTGTAGGAGGGTATTTTCATTTTGTTCGCGGAATTCCAATGAAATACACGTACACGCGATACTTAAAACAGAATCCCAGGGAATAAACATTGCACGTTGCAAAGAATTGGCGAATGGTTTGTCTACAGAAGGTGATAAAATAAAGGAGACAGTTATCCCTTGTCTCTTCTATGGAACTGCAAGAGCTTGGTACTGCATTATTCATCACATACAGTTTATACTGTGGAATACTACATCAGCACAACAGCCGTCTGCATTCATGAAGCAGAAGTGTGCACATTGCTAAACACTACACTATGACACACAACGCGCCGAAATTTCAGTACTATTTGTGGCATTATCGGCTTAATACATCATGACAATGCATTTAGTTCTCTCTAATCCGTTTTATACACAGCTCTCGGGGCGACACTTCGAAACAAAAAATTTATGTATTTTTCTGTTTAACTGCTACTTAAGTGCACATTTTATGTTTCTTTACAAGGTATTTAAGCTTACAAAAAACCAACAAAAAACTAACCGTCTGTCGGATTAAAAACCCTATATTGAGTAAAATTTCAGTGTGTTCACTTAGAGAAAATATAACACAACCAAGCATTACGGGAATGATTCCAGTCCATCGGATTAAAAAGAGTTTCGAATGACGTTTTGAATGTGAATTTGGTTTGACGTCACAAGTTTGTGGGTCCAAGTTGACCGCACTTTTTTTATTTGAACTTTAGTTGTATATTTTTACATGTGCACGAACTGCATTTTATGAGGACACATAAAACTGTCATATGTGTCTCTTGTAGCTACATTACACCCTGATGATGGCCTATATACAGCCGACACATGTAGCAGACTATAATAATATATATTCTAAATGCTACAAGTGTATTTAGCTGGGCCAGTACCATGACAATCAGCTGAGGAGGTAATAGTCTAAATAATTCTGATATGTTAAGCTCTGTTTCCTTGTCAGACAGAGTTGTTGAATGTCGCCTGTTCGTTATTCACAAATTACAAATGCAATGTTATTCTTCAGGGGTGTAAATTTCACTGTGGTTACTCTAATATGGTATAGTTTTGAACAAGCTGGATTGCTGGAGTACCAGTACACAGTATGTTGAGTCACTAAAGGACTAATTCATGGAAGAGATTACGTTTCGAGAAACTAATAACGCCTCAGCTGGCCGATATACATATTGAACCTGTTACGAAAGCCATGTTTCATTACTGAGTTTACAGCATCTCTCCTGATGTCAGTATTGGAGCCTGATAAACCCAGTTCAACTTCTCATACTCCATTTGAGTATCACTTCGTGGCTAGGTTCAGTAAACTTGTCTTAGAATACTCAAGTTCTTATTTGTTCAATACGAATATTCATATTTGAGTACTGTCTAACTACACCAAAAAGGTGCTGAAAACTTTGCAACCACGACACATCGGACCCCGGCGATGAATTTATCTCGGTCTGTAATGTTATGCAGTCGGCTCTCCTAATGGGACCGCAGCAGCTGTGTGCAAGGGTGACAGGTGGTCTTCCAAAGATTGATAACCATGCATTACATGGCTAAACTGGGTCAATGTCTCTCGTAAAGTTTAATTTTTTCGGGTCTATTTTTTACGTATTTAATATCAATTAAAATTCCAGGCAAGAAGCGGGTGATAAAATTAAATAGCAATTTCATTCACACCATTAACTAACTAGTTCAAATAAGCAGGTCACCACTGTAGCTTAATAACATCTGCCTTAATATCTTTGACTTCTCCCGTATGTTTATGGTTGCGACAGATTGTCTCGTATCTTCAAAGAAGGATGTGCAACGTTACGAGTGTCTGAAAAAATGTGCAAAGAGCAGTGTGTGTTTAGCATCTTGGTCATTAGACACGCTAGCTTTTCGGATTCTGAGAAACTTGGCGAAATTATTTTCTTTTCTATATCTCTGTCAACGTGGATTTTATTTCACGTCTATCGCAAAACATAAAAATCCTAAAATATTTTCGTAGTTGTAGTGACTTTGTCGTTCATTTTAATTTCGTAATACATGCAGACAACCAAGCCTGACAATATTAACTGTGTAAAAAATTGGAATGCTAAAACGCATGTGTGTTGAATGATATGTATTAAGAAATAACACGTACACACGTGCTAAAATCCAATATTCAACTTTTATACACGCCCCAACATGTTTCGGTGCTTTAAAGCAGCATCTTTATGGGGCACTAAGTATAAAAACACTTGAAAACACTTTTAAAAACACTTCACGTCACACAGCACAGTTTTAAAGTTGTCCACAAAAGCACTGCGTTGATTTGTGTGGCGTGACAATAATGTAATTGAATGTTTGCGTTTATCTTTCGATTAATGTCATGTAGCAAGAGTTTTTAGAAGTGTCGTTAAATATACAACAAATACAAAACAAGATGTATCTTTCAAGCCTTTTTTCAGATGTGGATTTATGTACATATTATATATTTTAAATTCTTTGCTGCATTGAATTTTACGTATTTTCCATAATAATAAGCTAATAATATTTCCTTATATTATTTAATTCCCCACAGAAAATGTTTCGCTGGTTCTTATGTGTGTTTTCAGCTACAATAATGTAAGCACTGGCACACAGATTAAATCACTGAGGCAGCTGTGCGTAAAGAAAGAAGACGGTACAGAATCAAAGTAACAATTTTGTAATACAGAAAACAATCCTAAATAACCCTATTGCAGAAACTTAGTTAAACATTTTCAGTACCAAGTATTCTTTTTCCTTCATGCTGAAATCCATGGTTATATAGTACATTCAAAACAATAGTTGTATTTATTTTGCGCTCCACGTTTCCGTTCCCGTTTATATAAATAACATACTTATGTGTACATAGATATTAAAACCCGTGATATATATAGAATGCAATTACGGAAGTAGGTTTTGCAATATTTTTATATTCAATTTTTTCCAACACTGAACTGACAAATATAATTTTCATTCACAAATTCACATCTTTTCCGGCTCCTAAGCTAGGCATACTGAGACTGTACTCCCCGCGTAATGTATGTCTCATAAATTACGCTGTCTCGTATGGAAAACACGGTAGTTCAAGGTTCATCTGTTTAAAAGCTGTAATTAAACTCTGCTCTCTGGGGGTAATCCTTTGCAGTTCGCCAATTTGTAACAAAGCACGTCAGACGCCCAGTCATTTATCATTTGCCCGGCATCCGATCAGTAGACAGAAAATTAGCCCGTCGCAGATTTAATCAGAAGTCTGGAGAGGACAGATTGTTGTAGGAGACAAAAAGGAACGGATACGCATTCTACTCCACTGTTACATATAGAACACAGTAAGATGTCGCCTGCGTACAACAGCGTACCTTGTATGAGAGTGAGCTTAACGTTTTCACGGATATGAATATGGATCAGAGTGCTTCTGTGGTATGGGACCATCTGAGGTTCATAATTTAATGCGTACTGCAGTAGTGTTATACTGGCAAACAAAGAGGTGAGGGATTAAGCGTAGGATGGCTAACTCCATAGAATAGGCCGTGCCATGGCTCGGGCGGTTAGTCGCCGGCCTCTCCGCGGAGGCCTGGGTTCGATTGCATCTCAGTCCGTGTGGAATTTGTGGTGGACAAAGTGGCAGTGGGACAGGTTTTTCCCCGAATAGTTCAGTTTTCCCCTGTCCGTTTCATTCTACCGGTGTTCCATTACACGGACAACCTGCAACAAAGACTAATCGTCTTTATCACAGCGTTACGCAATAAGCTTTAGGGCTGCTGTGCGTTCGTAGCGTCTGCTGCGGGGCCTGTCTCCAAAAAAAAAGAACTCCATAGAACAGGGTCCGGCTGTAAGGTCTGGTAGTCGCTCAGATGCTAGGAATTTCCTCTGCTTTAGGAAACTTCGTAGCTGGTCACATCGCTCAGAAGGCCCCAATACTGGACCTCCCGCTGTGTCAGATGACCCATGTTCACGGCCTTAGGTTCTGTCATTAAAGCAAACCAGATATATATGCTGAGATTTGAATATTCAAACTATTTTATCTGCAGCAGTTTGCGGCACAGCTAGGTCAGTATCATGGGGCTCCAAACAAAATGAAATTGACAACACCAAGTGCTTAAAACCTACCACGTAAAAGTGGTATGTTTACGTCAAGACAACAGTACTGAAGCCATGATTTAAAATATTTTGTTATGGTCGAGTGAAATGTTGGGACAGGGGTGATCACATCCTGGCCGTCAGGTC
This sequence comes from Coptotermes formosanus, assembly GCA_013340265.1. NCBI lineage: Eukaryota > Metazoa > Arthropoda > Insecta > Blattodea > Rhinotermitidae > Coptotermes > Coptotermes formosanus. Next base: position 513,708 of record BLKM01000150.1, read on the forward strand.
ATCGTGGAGAATAAACATTTTACGGTGGCGCCTAAAATACTTGGATGCTAGGTATGGAACTTGCTATATGTCACCATTCTGGAGCCTAGAATTTTGAGGTGACTCCTAGATTTTTGGAAACATTTTCCACCTCTGTGTTAGGGCCATATAAATTTACTGTGATTTAGGCTTCCGCCGCAATGTTGATGAGCTCTGCCCTCTTCTGGGATATTACGCGGCGTCGTGTGCTATTTGCTTACCGACGTTTCGGGGCAACGTATCGGTCCCATCTTCAAGGGTCAGGAGTCCCTTGAACATGGGATCGGTACGTTGTCCCGAATCGTCCGTAAAGTTACCATATGACGCCGCGTAATATCGCAGAAGAGTGCAGATCTCATCATATAAATTGCTCTTGTAAATTTGCTTTTTTCAAAATTACGTGAACATGAATGAATATTTACCCAGTCAGGTATATAAGTAGCAAAATACTGGTCCTACACCAGCTGCGCAGTCAGGTGTATTACATTGTTGTTGTTGTTGTTGTTGTTGTTGTTGGTGGTGGTGGTGGTGGTGGTGGTGGTGGTGGTG